>JAASLG010000204.1:0-35380 GCA_013365235.1 Cercospora sesami
GGCCGCCCACCTATCCGACTACTGCACGACATCTCGACCGATCGCTGCCCAACTACTGCACTGCCTGCTAGCAGCCTAGCTTCCGTCACTACTAGCCCACTATGCATCGAGACGCCGCGACGACGGTTTTCATGATTCCGGAACTGGCAGAATGTATCCTCTACCAGCTGGGCCAACTGAACGCCTGGAGACAGCTCTTCGTTATTCAACGGGTCAACAGCACCTTCCAATCCATCATTCAAACCTCTCCCGACTTGCGAAGGACTATGCACCTGGAACAGCCAGATGCGCGACGCACTCATGTGACGAAGTTTTCCGAGGCAGTAGACATTTACAAGCGTTTCTTCTTTAACATTGAAGATCTTCTGTACCCGTTCTGGACCAACACGCGACCCATTGGCCGAGGGACGCCCTCCGCTGCAATTGCAGTCAGCATGAACATCTCCTTGTACTGGTCGGAAGAGTCGCCAGGTGTTATGATTAGTGATCCTCCTGCCGAAGCGATGGATAGAACCACGCCAATCGAGAGGAACGAATCGTGGAGGAATCTCCTTGTGCCATATCATCCGGAGCATGCGTTGGAGTTGCATTGTTGCGGGTATGATGTTATGGCGCGCTTTGGTGGGAAGTACACACTGGGTGACCTGGCAGACGAGGCGATTCGCGCAGGCAAAGCTCATCTGGGGGGCCTGGGCAGGGTCATGTACTATGGGCAAGATTAGGGCAAGGTTTCGGTTGGCGATAGACACTAATAAGTGAGTTGTGAAGGAACACTGCTATAAGTTCCTCTTGATGCGTTATTAGCGGGAATCGGGATTTCAGACCCAGAGGTCGTCACAAGCTGCACTCTTTCTTCGCTTCCTTGCCCGTGTGGGCCTACACCGCCGCTCCGCGTGTCGAGTGAGCAACAACATGTCACGACGCTTTTCCACTAGCCACTTCTGGACTCTACTATTGATCGGATCATAGACGATGTACGACGGACCGGCCACACTGACTGCTGCGAATGGCCGACTTTCGATCCCGTGGACTATAAAGATGACAGAAACGCAATCGCAACCACAAATACCCCGAGAATCTCACCCCGAAGCGCCGCCCGGAAAGTCTTTGACAGTCCAGAAGTGCTTGAGCAGATTCTTCTACACCTCGACCCGATCGTGCTATTCGGAGTTCAAAGTGTTAGTACCTCGTTCAAGAATATCATCGCCAGCTCGCCGATCATTCAACAGCGCATGAGTTTAGAAGTGGAGGATCGAAAAACACATATCGTCGCAACTGGCTTCGTGGAACAGGATTTGGGCGGAGCTGAGGGAACGGTCTTGGAAGTCGATTTCGCTGGGACCTTATGGAGCATATTTGTCCTTTGCCGCATGAGAGATGTACCCTGGGACATGTACCAGAGACTGTGGGCGGAAACTGTGTGGGATTGCTGGAGTGGCTTGAATCGTGATGGATGGTTCACAGGCCGGTGGCGCGGTGCTCGGACATTGATCAGTGGCGATGCGGAGATGGCTAGCGAGCGCGTGAGGAGTGCGCAGGGAGTTTGGCTCATGTGAAGTGAGGGTGACCCTTCACTTCAGAGGGGGAGAAGAGACCTGGGTCTTATGGACACGAGCTACAAGAAAGTATGGAGGTTGGTATCATGGGGGTTGGAAAGAGTGCGCGATGGTTCAAGGTCAGCTCCTCACTTGAGAATTGAGCCCAACACCTCCAACATACAGGTGAACTCGATTTAACGCCACGAAACTATAGCGAATGTACAAAGTTCGACACTCTGTCCCCTCTCAAGTTGACACAAGACATGAAGCTGGACTGACACAACAAGCAACAAAGCAAAATCGTAAAGTAATGCTGGGGGTCCAGTCGACAGACAAGACTACACGCACGAGCGATGATTGCCAGTCTTGTTGAAGATACGACGATGCCCGTCATTCGCGCCAGATATCCGTGGTCACAAGGGCATTCGATACGATGTACCGCTGAGGGTTCTACATCGCTGGAAGTAGCGGGATCTGGCGGTTGTACTCCATGACAGCTTGCCATTCATGTTGTTGATAGTGCTGATACCTTTGAGCTCAGCAAGACCATTGCGCGCTGAGAGCTGGTCATCGCGCCGGCACGAAGCGAGGCAAAAACATTATTGTCGCGGCAGTCACGACAGCCGTTTGCCTCAGACGTGCTGGATTCTATGCTCACTTCATCTGCATGTGAAGCCTTGGCGTGTTTGTTTGGAGCTGTTAGCTCCACTTCGTGGTTGCGGTGCAACCGAACTTGCTTCACGTCTCTCGACAAGTCATCAAAACCACCAAAAATTGCACAAGGCGGCCTCGCGATCGCAATTATGGCACAAGTGCGCCTCGCCGATGACAAGATGGCGCAACCAACTACGGCGGACTTGCTCGACAAGGGCGACAACAAGGTAGCTGAAAGCAAGATCTTCAAGGCAGTTTGAGCTGACACCAGTGGCAGATTGCACATCCACAACCTGACGGGGTCTCCATGAAAGCACGATCGAAAGTGTTCGCGCTCCCCGAGCTCGTCGAGAAGATCCTCGAGTTTGTTGACACGATGGACTTGTTCCCTCTGCAACGCGTCAATACCACTTTCAAGGACACCATTACCCGCTCGAAGGCGCTTCGCAAGTGCATGTTTCTGGAGCCGTGGGACACCATCGAGGACGAAGAACAGAACAAGGCGCTGATCGATTTCCTCAAGACCGGCTGCCTGGACAAAGTGACACAGCCGTTCCAGTATCGCGCAAATTGCAAGGGTACGTTCGAAGACTTCAAGCATGTGCATAGCAGGAAGAACCTTCACATTTTCGCGGAGTGCTCCACGAATGTGTACGAGGATGACGAAGTGGACGATTCTACCGAAGGTAAGCAAAGACAGGCGACACAGGCAGGCAAGCGGCATGGCTCCTGGCGCAACATTTCCATTGTCATCCGAGGTGGTAAGGTAGAGCTTGAGTTTCCTTCGAGGTACGATCACTATGACGGCGGCATGGTCAGCAGAATCGTGTGGTTCAAGGCCAGTGAGGACACGAAGCTTGGCGAGCTTGCAGGCAAATGCTTCGCAGTTATGAAGGAGAACAAAGACAGAAGATCGCAGATTTCGACGGATGGTGCAATCAGTCGGCTGCTTGCTGAAAAGCATCCGGAGTGGGTTCTGCATAAGCGCGATTGAGGCTCCGTCTTTCTCTAATCGGAGAACTCAAATGCTTTTTCGATCCTCGTATCTCTGTCTTGCGCAGAGTAGCTACGGCATTCTGTCTCAACAAGCGGGGCAGCTGCGGGATCAAGCTCGTGAGAGAAAACGCAGAGTAGTTATGTTTCCCAGTTTCCCTTCTGCTGTCCGCTACTAGGCTACGCATCGCAAAGTTACGCTCCCGCCGCCAGAAGGTCAAAGCGTCTCGGCATGCAAGTGAATTGTGCCGACAAGCGCTACTTTCCATCTCTCATACTCAATTCTACTGAAATCTCCATCAACAACACGGACGTCGCGTGAAGCTCTTCCCGCGCAGATCATAGATCAGTCGTACTGCAGCCTCAGGCATTATACGAGTAAATTGTACGCGCCTTCAGCGTGCAACATCGCGAATTGACATAAGCACACGATACATTGAAGCATGCCTCCTCGGAATCTCCTCATCTGCTTCGATGCCTTCGGTACGCTGTTCAAGCCCAGGTACTCGATTGCACAACAGTACGGCGATGTGGCTCGATCGTTCGGTCTGAGTGGTTTCACAAATGAGGATGTGAACAGCTCTTTCAAAGCAGGTGTGCACCTTAACCTCATGATACAACATGACTTAATCCTCTGAGAGCGGGAAACTGATAAAGTCTGGCAGCATTCAAGAAAGAATCGAAACAAAATCCCAATTATGGTAAAGCAAATGGCATGAACCCCGAAAAGTGGTGGACGAATGTAAGCGGAAGCTGTTCTCGCTCACAGAAGTCGAGAGCAAAGCTAACTACTGCTTTCAGATTATCACAAACACTTTCAAACCCCTCATACCGCCCGAACAAGCTATACCGAATGGCATGGTACCCAAACTCCTCTATCGCTTCTGGTGCGATGAAGGCTATACGCTTTTCGAAGATGTCCAACCTCTCATCAGAAAATTGCGCGAAGCCCACAAAGCAGAGAATACTCGCGTGTTGATTGGCGTGATAACGAATTCGGATGATCGAGTGCCGGATATTTTGACATCTTTTGGGCTGAAAGTCAGTCCGCCTCGATATGGTGGGCATCATGCGAAGCCTTTTGAGACTGCCGAACATGAACAATATGATATTGACTTTTCTGTCATGTCGTATGATGTTGGACATGAGAAGCCTGATAAGAGAATTTTCGAGGCTGCTGAGGAGTTGCTTCGGAGTGCTTTGCTGGGGGCTGACGGCGGGAGGCTGGAAGAGTGGCGGAAGGTGTATGTTGGCGATGAGTATGACAAGGATGTGGTTGGTGCACTCAACGCGGGCTGGAATGCTGTTCTGGTCGATCGAGACACTGCTGGACAACGGCAGGGTCTGCAGTGGCTGGATGAGAAGCCTGTGACGAGTTTATTTGAGGTCTTCCAGCAGTCAAGGGCTGTCGGGTTCGGCAGTCTGGAGAAGCTGGCGCAGTGGCTGCCCTCGAAATGAGATTGCTTGAGGCATAGAGCTGAGCGCCTGCTCTATTCCCAACTCCACCTCAAGTGTCGGGATTGTGACGCAAGGCCAGAATGTCAGCGAGCTTCAGCTTGTTCTTTTCCCCCCAGCCCGCGACGCCATCTTCTACAGGTGGGCGTACTTTGATGTACCAACTCCATGTGCGCTGATCTAGCTCGAGTGGGCTGAGTTTTGAGCTCCACGAATCGTACAGTAGATCCAGTGCTCGCAGCAACTTCCCAAGATTTTGTCCTTTGAGTGCCACCCGAGCTGCAGCTGATGGCTTCTTCGAGCCTGCTCCATCGCTGCTTGGTGGGGAGTCAAATGATTTGAGGAGATATGCTCGAGCGGACTGCGGAGTGTAGATAGGAAGCCCGCTGTGATTCCCAGCTTGTGTAGCAGCGGGCTGCTTGCCACTGCCAGTCTTCTTAAGTGCTTCGAGATCGAGTGCCCAGAGCGGTGGCATTTCATCTACCACAGGCTCTGCTTCAGTATCCTCCTCAGTCTTGATAGCCTTCTCGCTCGTCTCATGCTCCTCCTTCACCTCAGTCTTCCACTCATATCCCCATCTCTTGAGCACTTTAATCTCCTTCCCCGCCACAGTCACCACCGGCTGCCCTTCTCCAAAGCCTTCCTCCTCTGCACTCTTCCCACTTTCAATACCCAAATGCACCGCTCTAGACCGACTCGTCACACTCACGTACGCCTGTGCCAAGCTCAATCTGCTTGAAAGTGGCTGCTCGGGCATAGTATGCTTCAACAGAATTACCAGGAACGCAAGGACAAGCGGTGCGCGATTTGTGTGTAAGACTACATCTTGCAACTCCTCCGCGCTCAGCTCACTATACGGCAGCTTCAATGATTCCTCAAGATCTGCAGGCGCGAGAGGTTCTTCACTGAATAGACTCTCATTCTTCGCTTTCTTCTTCGGTGGCGTAGAAGTCGCCGCACCGTCATCTCCAGCTGCTCTTTTCTTTGATACGCGCTTCGCTGCAGCGATTATTTGCTTGATGAGTTTCTCGTCTTCGAAGATGGGCTTCAGATCTGCTGGTTTGGCTTTGGCAAGTTTGTCTACTGAGTCGAGGTTGTTGGTCTGAAGTGTTTTGGCTTTGCTTATGGCTATGGCTAATGGGACTTTTGCATCTTGTGATAGGAAGCGCAGAAGCGCTTGTAGTTCGTTTGCACTCATTGTTTGATTGGATCATATGTAAGAGGCAGGTGGTAGTTCAAGCCATGACGCGAAAGAGGCGCGTTAGCTTCGCACTGCAGTTAAAGTTCATTTAGTCCAATGGGAAGAGCATGAAATTTTGATGGGCCCAGCTACGTTGTAGAGCGAGGTACGATCGTGCAACTTGCCAGACATTGTCCCCTTCCTCCTCGGCATTGACTACTAGCAGATCGCCCATGTTGGTTTATGTAGCGGACATGATTCAGTTGCAAGAAGCTAAGTCCGTGCTCATCCGCCCATGCCCCATGTCAAAACAGCAGCATCGGCTCTTCAGAGAGCGAGTGGGAAGCTGTGCCAAGCTTGAGTCCAATGCCTTCCCTCCTGCTTTGACCACAACTCGTAAAAGGCAGTTCTGAGAGGGCCTGATAAACCTTGGGAACAGTCATGATGGAACCTTTGATGTTCACCACGTTCAAAGAAGATCTCGTTCGGCGAATTAGCCCACTTACTCCTTTGGCATATCCAGTGCCCTGCCATAAATTCACAGACAACTGCCGTGTCTGCTATGGTGTTATCTACATTAGAGTATATGCCGTGTATGCACTGACAAGGACCGTTTGATAGTCTCCGACTGTGCAAGGGTTGAATCTCTAGACGCCGGAAGCGAGTACTGGAAGCTGCCTCAGTCATACCGCTGCCGATTGTTCCAAAAATTGACACAGCCAGATAAGGGTCGATGGCATGGTTGATGAGTGCATTCTTAATTTCTGTATTGAGATCTGCCGCATGGCTGCCTGCTCGGACAAATTCCATGAGTACGTGTAGTTCTTCTAAGCGTGTGAGACGGGAGAAAGCTTGGTACACGGCGACTTCCTCGACACTTCCCTGCCTGCGAGAGATAGGCACCGTCAGTCTTTCGAGCAAGGGACAGTGGTCTGCGACTAGTTTGGCCACAACTGCATCATCGATATCTGACGTCTCATTGGGAATGACGACCAGATCTCGTAGAGTTGGGCCGTGTCTCTTCAGGATTGTCGACAAAAGACTTTGGTCGATACATGCCACCAGTTTGAGCTCTGTCAATAGACCAATGTTGTTGAAAAGGTCCAGCGCAGCTTGGAGTCTGGCATCAGATCCGTGGAGATGCAATACCAAGTGCCTCAATGAGCTCAAATCACAACAGTCTACCATCCGAGCTAAGGCGGCCGTGCCAACAGGCTCATGCAGCTTCAGCTCTTCCAGTTTCGAAAAGTCTGTTGCTTCGTCCCAGGCTTGTATCTCTTCAAGCGCAATAGACCCATCTCCAGCGAGTTCGAGAGAGGTCAAGCTGCCCTTGGACGCGGATCCGCTTGGTACTGTTCCAAGCCCAGTGCCGTGGCACCGCCACCGAGTCTTGCCACTGATTGAGTGATATTCAGCTTCCATTCGGAGCAAGCTGACTTGACGTAGGCCAGGTGCCAGGCCTTTTACCATATCGAGCAGACCTTCAAGGTGAAAGTTGAAATATCCGTCACTGTAGTACTCATCGGATGCGTTGATCTTCAATGTATGCAGTAGTGGAGAGGTCGCAAGTCTAACGCCATGTGGCCTAGTCACCTTATTCTGCTCGTGTGGCAAAACTAACAGGTCAGGTAACTGGAACAATTCAAAGTGAAGCCGACACCTGCGAGCCTCGAGTGCTTCAAAAAGGCCGGGTGGTATTGGTAAATCCCATGCATACACGCAGTCCTTCAAGCCTGGTAGCAGAGAGATTAATTGTGAAAGAAGTCGCATTGCTGGCTCAATGTTGGTTGGTGGGTCCGAATAATACTCGTCGTTGTATATGGGATGCTCCCACTTTCCACTGAGATGATCGCCGTATTCATCAAACGTGTACTCTTGCCGTCCCTGGACACCGAGTAGCCGCAGCGTTCTAACATGAGTAAGGCAGTGGAGCCGCTTCAGTCGCTCCTTCAATTGTAAAATGCGGGCGACCATCTTGTCAGGAGAGTGCAACGGGGCGCTGATAGTAATCGTGGCAAAGATGGTGGCTCTAGCCACATACAAGCAAGCTTTGGAGGCCAGTGCCAACTGTCGGCAGTCACGCACACCCACCTCATTGCATATGGCTCGAAACACAAGGTCCGGCAACGTGTCCAGCCGAGTTGGAGAATCTGATGCCTCCAAGTCCATAGTTGCGCATCTGGAGGTGCAAAATTGGGTTGAGGGTGCTGGGTGCGGGTTTCGCAGATGGAGCCTGAGATTGCCGGAGATGTGAAGGTTCTGCAGTCGTGGGAAGGACAACAATCACATATTGCACCGGCACTCAGGGATATGTAGCACAGAATATCACAACAGTCCGAAATCTCAATGGTGTGCCGACATGATGACGTTCCTGATTTGCTGCAGGTTGTTGGGGAAATAGAGGAAGAAGAGAAGCTCCCACAGAGATGCCAAGTCATCAATGACGGCAGCTCCCGCTTTATGGCCTCAGGCTTGTTGGATCGTACGGAAGAAGGCGCGAAGTGTTCTTTTGCAAGAAGAATTCTCTTGCATCAATCTCATTTCACGAGCGTCAGACACTCATGGCGGCTGCTGCAATCCATGTAGATGCAGCACGGGAGGCTCATCTCATGCAAGCTCTTGCACAAAGCTCCACTGCTCGGTACACAATGCCACGATATCCGACGGAATGCCACCGCAGGCTTGTACTAATGCCTGAGCTCTGAATGGTGCAATGTGCGCGTAGCAGCACAGGTCACAGCATTTGACAACGTATCGCAATAAATTGCCGCGATGGACGGCGTCACAAATGAGCTGAAAGACTTCGACCTGAACACACCCATTGACACCAGCAGTGGTCTCCGAAGTGGCTTGACCAGGTACAATTTACAGTCTCACAAACTCATCACTTGCACTAACTTACAACTTGCTTCATACGATCAGCTATGGCGACACTCACTTCTCGCTCTTCCTCCGCAAAGTCTTTATCAAAGCAGCTGGCTACGGCGAAGATGCACTTTCAAGATCAATTATTGGTATCATCAATACCGGATCTGGCTTCAACCCATGTCATGCAAATGTGCCTCAGCTCATCGAAGCTGTAAAAAGAGGCATTCAGCTTCATGGAGGTCTGGCTATTGACTTTCCGACCATCTCGCTTCATGAGTCGTTCGCAGCGCCAACGTCAATGTTTTTGAGGAATTTGATGTCTATGGATACGGAGGAGATGATCAAAGCTCAGCCACTGGACGCTTGTGAGAATCAATGAGGGAAGCATGAGCTCTGCTACAGCTGACGCTCTGGCAGGTGTCATGATCGGCGGTTGTGACAAGACGATACCTGCGCAGTTGATGGGAAGCATTTCTGCGAACAAGCCTGTCATATCTCTGACCACTGGACCTATGATGCCGGGGTCCTTTCGTGGACAGAGAGTCGGAGCATGTACTGATTGCCGATCGTCATGGGCTGCGTACAGGCGTGGAGATATGGACATTGAGGATATCAGCGGAATCAATGACGAGCTGGCGCCTACTGTGAGCAATGCTCTGAGCTTCGCTCAAATTTCGACTGACTCGAATATAGGTAGGGACTTGCGGCGTGATGGGTACTGCGAGGTAAGCGCTTCTAAATGAATTGGCGGAAGAGCGTACTAACATGATCTAGCACAATAGCCTGCGTGACGGCGGCTCTTGGTCTCATGCCATTAGCCGGAGCGACTGCGCCAGCTGTCTCTGCAGCTCGAATGCGTGTGGCAGAGGAGACAGGTGCAATCGCCGTATCTGTGGCAGCGAATCTCGACACGCGGAGACCACAAACACTTCTGACAAAGGAGTCATTTCTCAATGCGATCACCGTACTGCAAGCCATCGGAGGCTCCACCAATGCTGTAGTCCACCTGATGGCAATCATAAACCGACACCCAGACATTGCCGGACAAATCACCTTGAAGACCTTCGACGATATTGGACGCAAAACTCCACTGCTAGTGGATCTCAAACCAAGCGGGGACAACTACATGAACGACTTCCACAATGCAGGTGGGATGCTTGCACTGTTACATACCCTGCGACCACTGTTGCATCTCGAGGCCAAAACAATCACAGGCAAGACTCTCGGAGCGATCCTAGACGCGACTCCATTCAAGCCCTTCCCGTACTCCACAGAACTGATACGTCCACTCTCGAACCCTCTTTACCCAAGCTCCGCGCTCTCAGTCCTCTACGGCAACCTCGCACCCAACGGCGCAGTTCTCAAGGCCTCTGCCTCGAAAGTCCGCACGCTCCTCGAGAGCTCTGGCCCAGCAGTCGTTTTCGAGAACACAGCCGATCTATCTCGCCGCATTGATAGCGCAGACTTGCAAGTAACAGAAGACTCTGTGCTCGTGCTCAAAGGTATTGGTCCAATTGGCAATCCCGGAATGCCAGAAGCCGGCGTCATTCCTATTCCGCGCAAGCTCAAAGGCGTCACGGACATGCTGCGATTGTCTGATGGGCGAATGTCCGGTACAGCGGGTGGGACCATTATCTTGCACATTTCACCGGAGTCAGCGATTGTCGATTCGCCATTTGGGGTTGTGAAAGATGGGGATGTGATTCGGGTGAGTTTGGAGAAGAGACTGTTGGAAGTTGAGATCAGCGAAGAGGAGATGCAGAGGAGGATCGAAGAGAGAAAGGCCGCTATGAACGTAGAGACTGGGCCAGAGGGCAAGGGAAAAAGAATAGTAAAGAGGCAGAGAGGGTATAGGGGTCTGTATGAGAAGTGTGTGAATCAGGCTGAAGAGGGAGCTGATTTTGACTTCTTGACTGCGAATGGTGTGGCGTAATAGTTTATCGAAAATGATACTGATCGACAGTGCCTGATTACATATCGCATCTCATTCACCACTGTATCGAATGAAGTCAAATTCCCAATGCATTCGAGACCGTGCCAAGGTAAACAGCTTAGTGATCAATACGTCCGTAGGACTTGCTACATCATCCGTCTCCGGCTAACCAGCCTGTTGCTATTCTGCTATATAGGACATAGGCCCATTGTCAAATTTGCAATACTGCCTCAAGTAACAAATATTGAAACTTGACGATTCTATGTTCTGCGATGGCTCCTACAACTTTTACGCTCGCCTCGTTGAGCGACTCTCATATCGGCGGAAGCTTTCTATCTTCCCTTTCTGAGCTTCCTACTGACCAGCGACCATTCTGGGTAGGCAAGACTCAGCACTGGATGGATCCTCCTGAGCTCTCGCGCAACACCCTGTATCAGGACGGGGCAAACATCGTGAAGTGGGATTATCTCATCGTATCGGAGAGTCCACTCCCCGCCAGTGTAGAGAATGCCACGAGAGAGTCTGGTCGATCACCACCGATGTCACGGACGATCAAATTTCAGCGCTGGCAACCGCTAAAGCTGAGGATGCTGGCAAATCGATTCCTCCTCTTCCTGCAGGCTGGAGCCTTTCCGATCACTCAGGTCTCGATGCAGCGATCGGGCCAAAAGATCTCGAGCTCTCCCTCTCGCTAGAATCATATCCTCTCATAAGCAAGACAGCTACCACACAGCCGGTGCAGCTCAAAGACTTCATCCGCGAATTCGGAAAGCTTCACCCCGATGAACCTGTCGCGATGCTGAATCTTCTTGCCTATCTCCCCGGACAACGCGAGAAGTATCTCCCTTACGCTGAGACCTTCCAGAAGTCGACAGGGTCGAAACGTGGAGGTCAGCCATTGCTGCAATCGCTCACGGGAGCAGGAGGAACGGATTGGAGCACTCGGCAGCAAGATGAAGCAGTGGGGTCCTGGCGAGATGTGTTGCTTGTGGGATATCCGAGTATTTGGCATTTTGGGAAGATGTTGGATGATGAAGGATATCAGGAGGCGGATCGGAAGTATAAGGTGGGAGTTGTTCAGGATAATCCTATTCTCTTTACTACCAGAGTAGAGATCTAGTGAGATTTAGTTGGAGTTCTTGGGTCATCTCGTATACTGCGAAGAGAAGTGTGTAGGTCAAGCTGAGGAGGTAGCTGATTTCGACATTTCGAATGTGAAGGGTGTAGCTAGGTGGACTGTTGCTGAGTAGTACCATGATGGCAGTGCCTGACTGCATGTCTGTTCAGCTGCAGTCAGGTGAAGTCAGCTTCTCGTATGCCACTTACACCGGTGCTCGCAAGCCGCGTTCAGGCAGCCAATGGAGCGCACGGCTAGCACGCGTTGCGCGGACATTATTGCGAGATGCAGCCTGACTACTCACAGTCTCGTGCTCTCCTCATTCTTTCGACTCTACACCCACTGCTTTTGTTTTGTTTTTTGATCTTCACCTCAGTCAATACTCACCCGGGATCTGTTCCAAAATGGCATGGAAGTGGGCACTGCAAGCTGCAGACACGCGGCAGGAAGCTGCAGTCTTCCACGTACGCAACGAAGGATCCCAGCTCACCCAATACTGCGATCCCCTCTGGCCTGCATGGGAACGACGTGTGTCTCTCTCGCCGCTGCTGGTGGACTCTTTGAGCACGTCGTGTGCGCGGCGGCAAACAGGCCTTCGGCAAAGCTACGGCCACGTTTGTTGAATACGCAGTTGTCCAGGCATACGCAGCTGCGCAGGCATGCGACTGCTCAATACGCCATACGCAAGCCTCTGTCCATGCAAAGGCATAGAGCAGCCCCCACGATGTAGCCATCAGACCGCGTTGGCAACTTCTCGACGTCGACCACATGGAAGAATCGGCACTCGTCGTTGGCTCGGAGGCGCGCCGGCTTGCGACGACTGCTGGGGAGCGTGCCTTGGCGGTTGGCAGGACCCCCCGCTCTCTACTCACCAAACAGCAACAAATCTCGCGGGCAGCAGGCGAGAGGTACGCGACAACGCGTGCTGAAGATGGAGACACGGAGGAGCTCAAACAAGAAGGTGAAAGTGCGTGCTCGGCCACTCGCGCGCGGTGCCGAGTTTTCGCTTCGGCATGGGCTCCGCGTAAACGCGGATATACGAAAACGAAGGAACGCGACGGGAACGACATGTCCGACGGCAGCAGCAAGTTCGGCTCGGGATTCTGGCTGAATATTGAAGGAAAGACGTGGCCCACACCCGGCCGCGCCTCTGCCTTATCTCTGCTGCTGGCTGGGCGTGGAGAGTGAAAGCGAAAGTGGAGTGGTGTGGATGCTGAATCTCGCATGCTTGCCGCGCCCTGCATCCAGCGCCACTTGCATCGCATCACCGCGCGGAACTAGTCCAACAGCCAACTTCATCTTCAATATCTGGGCGCCCTGCCTGCGGGTCCGGCTTTTGGCTCTCCTGGAAAGTGGATTGCTCTTGCGACAGACCGGCGACAGGCCTGGGAACAAACCGCACTGCGCCTCCCTGCGTAATGACCGTGGGTGGTCGACGTCCCTCACGCCGGTAGTCGCAAGGAATCCCCACCACAGCAAGAGCGCTGAGAGGCGGCATGTCTTCGCCCAGCGGAGCCACCGCCTTGGCAGAGTGGACAAGACTCTCTCCCACTGGCCAAGGTAGGTGCCCATGTGCGCGTGGCCACGGCCGAGAGCTCTGGACAGGACATCTCTCCGCTTGCGGTTTGCATGTTGTTTTTGTGTCTCCATCTACTCTCATCATCTGTTTCCCTTTCAGCTTCCTCTGTTCTGTTATGAGGAGCCGCGAGACTTTCTGCATTCTTCTCTGACAATAGCATGGTGTCGGCCCGCCGGTCGAACTTTGTTCGGAATGTCGTGAAGTGGACACTCGTGGCACTTTTGGTGCCGCTGGGATTCTACCTCATACATCAATACGTCTTCCCCATCATCGCATTTCTGATCCCGAGCCTGGACCCATTCTTTTTCGACCTTGGTGTCTTTGGGGCTTTTCCTCTTCACCGATATGCTTCGTTCCACCTGGGAGGACCGCAGGCGAGACACGTCCAATGGCACGATAGCTGCGATGCAGGCCTGGTCCTGCTTACACCAAATGGGCCCTCGGTCGATAAATCTGGACCTATGATGTTAGACGCGCAAGGAGGATTGATCTGGAGATCTGATGATTATGGAGCTGCTGCCAACTTGAAAGTTCAACGATACAGAGACCAAGACTACTTGACCTTGTGGTCAGGCGAGAAGGCTGCAACATCTGGCAAAGGCGTCTATTTCATGCTGGATGAAACGTACAAGGTTGTGAAAATGGTCGAGGCTGCTGGCGATGGGCTGTGGGGCGACTTGCATGAATTCAAGCTCACGGATGCGGGCACTGCGCTTGTGACAGTCTACAACACGACCAATGCGGACCTCACTGGAATGGGTATGTGGCGAGGTGCTAATGGCTGGATCGTGGACAATCTATTCCAAGAAATCGACATCGAGACGAACGAGCTACTATTCCAGTGGAGCGCAGCCGAGCATTTCGATCCAGTCGACACCTACATGACGAATCCATTCGGCGGATACTGGGAAAGTATTCCGTTCGACTTTTACCATCTCAATAGCGTCGACAAGGATTCCAAAGGCAACTACATCATATCCTCGCGACACTTTCACCATGTCCTGTGTGTTAGTCCTGCTGGAGAAGTTCTCTGGATCCTCGGCGGACGCGACAATCAATTTGAAGACCTTTCCGATGGGCAAGCGACAAATTTCAAATGGCAGCATGATGCTCGATGGATTTCCGAGGAAGAGGGTATCATGACGCTGTTTGACAACAGCAAAGCCGGTCCTCTTCACAGTGATGCTTCTCAAAGTCGAGCTCTTGTCATTCAGCTAGATCTGGAAAAGAAGACTGCAAAACTGGTGCACTCTATGAAGTCGGCGCAAGGCATACTTGCATCATCTCAAGGGTCGGTGCAGCTTCTCCCGGAGACGAAAAATTACCTCGTAGGATGGGGTTCAGCAGCGGCATATTCTGAGTATTCAAACGACGGCGAACTGCTTTGTGAAACGCATCTTGGCGCTTCCTGGTACTACTACTTCGAGCGCATGAAGTCCTATCGTACTACCAAAGCTTTTGACTGGCACGGCATACCTCACGAGCCGCCACAGGTTGATCTCAAGGGCGACACTATCTCTGTTAGTTGGAATGGAGCGACCGAGGTCGCCTACTGGTCGCTGGAGGGCAGTCATGACGACGGTGTGCCATCCTCGGAAAACCTTCGTAGCAAAAATGAAGAATCGGCCGACTCGCAGGATGGATTTGCAGCTCTGGATGTCATCCCCAAAGTTGGTTTCGAAGTCACGTTCGACCTTTCTCAACTGCCTTCTGAGAAGGCTTTCGCCAGGTTCCGAGTGGCAGCTCTGGATAAGGACCACAGCCTGTTACGATACTCGGAGCCTATCGAGGGCGGAGCAGCAACAGTAGAGTCGTCATATCTCATGACTATCGTCAAGCTGTCTGTTGTCCTTGGACTTCTCGTTGGCGCGCGATTCGTCTTCAAGCATTACCGGCCTCGAAACCGCTCCCGTAAATCTTGGAATGCAGCCAGCACTGTTCCAGCTTGGATGCAGTGGCAAGGCCCTTCTGGAAGAAAACATGTCGATCGTACGGCCATCTATGAATGGATTCAGATGAAACTGCCAGTGGTTGGAACAAGACCTGGTTGAAAAGCCGTGTCGTCTTGTCAAAGGATACAACCATTACGGCTGCAGCTCTCATGCACGAAAGGTGATGCAGGCCGCTGCTGCATGCAGGCGAAGCTCGCTTAACATAAGCTTGCATAGTGTACCTTTCATGAGCTCCGAAGTACTTTCACGCCAAGCCGATCGCATTCGCCAAGGTGCATGCGTGGGTGCACCACGATCAACAAAGTTGGCGCGATACAGCAGTACACGACCGCCGCAGACACGTGATTTTGTGCAAATGACCGGAGGTGACAGTCTTCCGCACATCTGCCTCCGTGGACCAAAGACGCCTCGTTTCATCGTGGCGGAGCTTCCCCCGACTCCTGCTGCATTGACCGAATTGTCCTGTGTGCTGAAAGAGCTGGAGGCTAGGAGTGGGAGAAACGCAAAGATGGTATGCAGAAACCAGACTGAGATAATTACCATATTGCGCATACGAAATGGGTGTCACAGAAACAGCCATTGTCCTATTGCCAGCGACTTTTCCTTCGCTCCTTTTGCCTCTTTCCAGTTCGACATGCTCGCCTCGTTCAGCGCTTTCTCTCGCTCCTCCAATGTGAGATCTGTGTCGTAACGATCTGAGACGAGATCCATCTCTTCTAATTTCACCCACTTTGTCCGCTTTACTAACTTCCACGCCACGAACATTCCGGCCAGGATTGGCAGTTGAATGTAGAATGATACGAAATCGACGGGTTTGAACTTTGGAGAGAAGCAAGTCCAGCCTTGCACCAAAACCAAGAAAGAGTTTAGCACGACGCTCAAGATTGGTCCGTAGGGATATGTCCAGTTCTTGAATGGGAGCAGGTGCTCCAGTCCCTGCTTTCGCAGTCCGGCTCGAAATCGGAGAGATGCGAATCCGATGGCGATCCAGGATAGTTGGTTGCTCACTCCCACGATGTTTTGCAGCCAGGTCCAGAGTTGTCCGGCGCCGATGTATGAGGCTCCGAAGCACAATCCTGAGATGGCCGAGGTCAGAAGGACAGCAACCCAGGGAACCTGGTGTCTGTTCAAATGGCCCATGAATTGAGGTGCGTGGCGGTTGACTGCGAGCGAGTACATGAGACGTGCGCCGGCGAAGAGTGCGTGATTTCCGGCTGAGATGACAGAGGTCATGACAACGGCGTTGATGAAAGAGCCAGCGACTTTGCTGCCTGCCATCTGGAAGACGACGGTGAAAGGACTGGTGTGCGCATCTCTTGTAGCGAGGTCCGGGTATGTGTATGGCACGTTGAGGCCGATGATCAGGACGGAGAGAATGTAAAAGATGAGGATGCCTGTTGATTGTTAGCACGTCTTTGCTGATATGTTGAGCTGATATACTCACGCCAGAAGACATTGCGAATAACCCTCGGCAGCGTCTTCGCCGGATTCTTCGTCTCTCCAGCAGTAATCGCAATACTCTCCGTACCACCATACGCAAAAGCCGCCGTCACGAACACCGAAGCAAATCCTCCAATCCCATTCACAAAC
Organism: Cercospora sesami; assembly: GCA_013365235.1. Classification (NCBI taxonomy): domain Eukaryota; kingdom Fungi; phylum Ascomycota; class Dothideomycetes; order Mycosphaerellales; family Mycosphaerellaceae; genus Cercospora; species Cercospora sesami. The sequence continues at coordinate 16,860 of JAASLG010000204.1, forward strand.
GGCGCATCTCCTTGCAAGAAATACCTTCCACCGATATACTCCCTGTCCGTATTCGCCCCACAATTCACCGCAATTCCCAAGATAATAAACACCACAATCGTCGCCACCTTCAACAAACTCAACCAATACTCCATCTCACCATAAGCTCTCACAGACACAATATTCAACCCAATCAACACAAACAAAAAAATCAAACTCAACGCCCACCCCGGCATCTCCGTCGTCCAATACTTCAACAACAACTGCAACGCCACAAGATCCGACGCCGTAGAAACGGCATCATTAAACCAGTAATTCCACGTCAAACTAAACCCAAACGCCTCATCGACATATCTCCCAGCGAACGTACAAAAACTTCCAGCTATGGGCGTGTAGGCTGCCATTTCGCCCAATGAGAGCATTGTGACGAAGACGATGAAGCCGACGATTGAGTAGGAGATTAACATGCTGCCCGGGCCGCCGCGTGTGAGACTGTTGCCGGTTCCCAGGAAGAGGCCTGTGCCGATTGTGCCTGCTATGGCGATCATTTGGACTTGGCGGGCGGAGAGTTTGCGGGCGAGTTGAGGGGTTAGAGGGGAGGTTGGTGGGAGGGTGGCATTTTCGTGGGTGGTGTAGGTGTTGTGGGATTTTGAAGTGGAGGGCTGTTGTTCGTCGTCGGAGATGGTGATGTTGTTGGTTGCGAAGTTCTTCTCTAGATTGGAAGATGCCATTTTGGGGTGGTGTCTTGGGTTGGTGGCATGTAGCACACCAGAGCCGGGTTGAGGTCTCTCGCTTGCTGTACTGTGTGATAGTTCTGAAAATTGCTTGTGTCGATGTTGACGGCGTGGTAAGTGGATCAAAAGTATAAGACTGGGGCAGCGTGGAGTGAAGTCTGGAACAGAGCTGAAGAAGAGAGTTAATCTAAAAACTGCATGGATGGGCAACGTAGCAGCAGAAGCACAAAGGGTTACATAAAAGTCGGCCTATGGGAATGGCGTGCTCGCATCCTCTGCGGCGTGAAGAGCAGATCTCTGCAAACCTTTTGCTAGGGCCGAAGAGTTGCCACCGCTGTTGGTACGGGGGAAATCTTCCATATGTCCTCTTCTTGGACAACATGTGAGAAGTCATTAGGATGTGTTGATACTGCTGAGGGACTTGGAACAGAAATCCAAGGATTGCTGTGCAAAAGCTTGCCGAGGCTCAGGAATGCTTGGCATTGGGGGACAAAGTTTGCCATAGCAGGAGCAGTCCGTAGGTTGCACAAAGAACAACATCAACAACACCACCGATGGCGTGCCTGCCTGGGCAACTGACCGGAAGATTTTGATCGCGGAAGACGGCGAGCATGTGTCTTGTCTTCGTGATGATAGCGGCGGGCCAAGCATAGCGACCAGATGCTTGTCGCAGCCATGTCAGCAGCCTCGCGAATGACTTGCTACGCTTCCTGCTCCAGACATCTTGGCATCAAGTGCCATACTCTTCACATGAAGATGCTGCTCTGATCGAGCCCGAGGCTCTGTGCCTAGAAGTCCGAAGACGAAGCACACATCCTCGAAAGAAGACAGATCAGGAGAAACCAGCGATAAACGTAGACTCACGAAGCATGTTCAGCCAGAGTCGGCTTTACTGAACACGCTGGATGTCAGACCGAATGGCATTTGGAGCATTTGGAGTTGCCCAGTCTAATCGCAGCTGCCAGTTGTGCTCAAGGCGCAAGTATATAATCTGTCAAGTGAACTCTGCTCAAACTGACCTAGACCATTTATTTACGCCCTATATTCATGTATTATTTCACCGAATGCCGTATCCCTTCATCCCGCGTGGCGATCACGAAGTGGACTCAGTTCAACTGATCTTTAGGCTGCCAGCCAGTATCAACGCGGTCTAGAGCAGATAGCAACATTCGAAGAAGTCATCCACCTCATATACCCTCAAGCACACGGGTCTCGACCGGGACATATCGACACTCGGTCGATGGCTGCTCGATTCAGCAACGCACTGAACATCAACACGTTCTCATTGCGACATAGACATTGTGAAGACCTGCTTCCAGGCTTTCGCATGTTCCCAGCGCAGTACAGATGGACATTCGGCCACTGATAGGCCGAAATTTCTCTGGGCTACATCACACTCGTGGGGCACGACTACAGACTTGCCAATCTAGGCGAATCTGCTGCCAATTGCTCCTCATATAGTGGGCCTACCTCGGCCACCGCAAAGATTCCCTCGCGCGACCGGCTATTCTCCAACACGCCAGTGGCATTCGTGCTCCGACAAAGACAAAACCGATAGAGATCAATGAAATGGTCTCGCAGGAGACCAGTGGGGCTGCAGCGGGAGGACTAATGGAGAAAGATGAAATGCCAATCTTTTGGGATACGGTGGCACCCATATAAGATGTTGCTGTGCTATGGACTTTCGCGATGGACGGGTCTGACTTGACTGGTGGCTGCTTAGTCTCTTTTATACTTGGCCTGGTCGAGCAGAATGCGGCACTTTCGAACGTCTCTGCCTGCAGCTGTCGTGGCTCTGGCCAACACGCTTGGTGCTGGTGCCGCACAGAAAACGACAAGTCTGACAAATGGTATGTCGCATGTCCCACTGCCGTTGCCGCGATATGTATTGCTACGGAGAGATAAGGCTGACGAAAAGTACAGCCGCACAAGACTTGTTCGATTGGTCCATGACTGTGAATGATCTTCGCTTCGATCAGTCATACAAATATATAAGGAATCCAGACAAGGGTCCTTGGAGTACGCGCTTCACTGCGTGGTACGTTGCCGGTCTGCTGTATCGCAATAATGGCAGCGACTGTGAAAATGCTAAGGCTGCAATTGAGAACATGTTTGTACAGCGCAAAGAACCATTCGTAGAGGGAGTTGTCGCTGAAGCTCATCAGAATCTCCTGTCAATACGCAGACTCGACTTACTACGATACCGCATGGTATGGCACATTCAAGCTGTCGCCAGATCAGCCAGACCCGACACCTGACTCTGATCTCTACCCTCCCAAGATCTATGTACGTTGTCTGAGGTCACATACCCATGTCAAGTCTGACATTCTGATGACTAGGGTACATACGACCCCAACTGGCGGGAGTTCATCGGCTCGCAACTCGTTCAAGTCGTCGAAGAATTCTCCTCAATCATTGGCGACGATCTCGTGAATAAGATCGAAGACTCTCTGGAGATCGCCGCCGTTGGCTCCATGCGCCGCAATGGCTCTTTTCCGGAAGGCGATAACTTGACCCCGGCGTATACCAACCCTGCTATCATGCGAGCATGGTACGTCGGCTGGATTGGGGCTCGACGGAACAACCAAACGTTCATAGACTACGCCAACGAGCAGGGAACGTTGATCGCTGATCTATTTTTCTACAACGGAAGCAATATCGTGTCCGAATACTTGTCTCCAACATATTACGGCATGGACGTATGGGCTCTGGCCGGGAGCATCAAGTATGGGGCCAAGGACGCGGTCCTTACCATGAGAGCAAGACCAATGTTGAAGGATTTCTTCGACGACCTTGCGGATCATTACAATCCTTATCTGACGAATATGGTCGGGCCATACGATCGAGCATACTCCAGAGACTTGACGACCAATTCTGCAGTGATCAATTACGTCTGGTGGGGCCTCTATGGCTACGGCGTCGGACCACAGTCAAACAAGCAAGAAGCGGATCTGCTTTATGATGTGGCGCAAGGCGCAGCACTGGCACTCGTTATGGACACTGCAGCAGAGCACATCTCTTCGTCTACCTCCGCAAAGTTGACCGCAACCGGTCCTTGGGAGGGCTCTCGCCTCATCACCAAGCAGATTTACGAAGATACCACTTCGAGTGACGAGTACCGAACCTCGAAATCTTGGATCTCCTCTCCTCTCATGATCGGAGGCCAAGTCGTTAACGAGACTGCGAATCGCGGTGAGCAGTACGTCCCTGCACTGGTTCAATGGGCCGGCGACAAGGATCACGCTCCGCATCCTTACATGACCTTTTTCTCCCTCTACTCCACGGCTTCGACCATCTCAGCGATCGCCGGGCCGAACACACTGGAGATCTCGTACCCAAATACTACGCAGGACGGAACGAACATCTTCACTTTCGCGCTAGCGCAGGTGCCACCGAGTTGGACGCTTGAGAAACGGAAGACAATCACCGGGTTCTCAGATCTGCCGTGTTTGAATGTGACAGTGGACGCGCCAGGATTGGAGCTATTGCCTGTGATCTATGGAGCTACTCTGGAGCGCAACATATTTTACAATATCTCCTACTTGGTCAAAGACGGCTTTGAGGGCGTTCCGTCGATGAAGTTTGAGTTTGAATATACTTGCTAAGCAGCATGTCGGATACGAGTCGCATATATACATACATATCAGGAGACGATTGCAGTGTGATTTCAAATCCCGAAAATTGTCATCGTCGTCAGATGCTTTTGCCTAATCATCCTAATCATTCGACGCTCTAAACAAAAACTCAATCAAAGTTAGCTGCAATTTTGTTTGGAATCCAACAATACGCAATCAAATTTTATGCCGAGACGCGGATTCAGAGCTGGTTGATTTCGGCAACATTCGGGTGGAGCTACACTTCCTTCCTCACGGCATACCACTTTGACAACTCTAGCGTCAGACGATACAATCCACTTTTCGCTGAGATCATACAACACAAAGCGCGAAAAGCAGCGCTGTTCACTTGCTTCCGTAATTACACTGCTTACGCATCACTCATTGAGGTCACACCTCTTGCCGATTCGCCATGTCCCATAATGGAGACAAGTCATTCCATGTTGCCATTGTAGGTAAGTGTACTCACTCCTGAATCACTAGATATCAGACTGATACGCTTTTCAGGTGCAGGCATCGCCGGCCTGGCACTTGCGATGGCTCTGCACAAGAAGGGCATTTCCTTCACGTTGTACGAAGAAGCAAAGGAGTACTCCGTTGTAGGGTAGGCTTGGGCTACGCTTCGGAAAGTAAATGCCATCACAAGGCTGCCTGCTGATGTTACTAAAGCGCGGGCATCGGATTCGGACCTAATGGCATGCGCACTATGGACCTTATCGAGCCGGGTTTCAGACCACTTTACGAAAAAGTCTGTGTGGGCAACAAGGGTGCGGATGCTCAGCATATCTTCTTTGAAGGCATGCTCATCGAGAATGGTCTTGGTATGCCGCCATTGTCCCTCACACAACTTCAGGTGCAGTTACTCACTTAGCACTCAGGTCGCGACAAGCCGTGGTATGGCAAATCGGGCTGGGGCCATCCCGATTACGTTCGGAAGTCTGTCAGTATATCACTCCATTGCATCGGAGACGGCCATGCTGATATGTTCAGGCACATCGCAAGACTTTACTGGACACGATGACAGACTTTATACCGATTGAGAATGTGCGATTCAACAAGCGTCTAGTCAATGCCGAAGAGCAGTCGGACGGCGTATTAATGACATTTGCAGACGGAACTACCGCTATAGCCACAATACTTGCTGCTGCTGATGGCATTCAGAGTGCACTAAGAGAGCATGTGCTACACGATCAACATCCCGATGAAGTAGCACCGGTGTACGCTGGTTCTTACTGCTATCGAGCCGTGATCCCAATCTCGGAAGCCCGTGAGATACTTGGTGATCTCACAGATGTCGCCAAATTCTACTTCGGACACAACCGCAGCGTTGTAACATATCGAATCAGCGGTGGTGAGGTAAGTGGTCTCCTATTCTCAGATCCATGAATAGCAGTCTGATGCTGAATGTGAACAGGAGTTCAATTTCCTCCATTGCGTTGCCGACTCTGAATGCTCATGGAAGTCGAAAGACGCCGTCACCGAGAAGACTACACACGAAGACATGATGAGAGATTTCGAGGGTGCAGAGGTTGATGATCGTGTTCGTCAACTCCTGAGCAAAGCAAACCCGATCAAATGGGGACTTTTCCATCATCAGCAGACTTCAACGTACTTCCGCGGCCGTGTCGTTTTGATTGGAGACAGTGCTCACGCAAGTCTACCGTTCCAGGCAGCAGGCGCTTCCCAGGGCTTGGAAGATGCTCTTGTGCTTTCAAACGTGCTCGCAGAGCTTGTCCAAACATCTGAGTGTGGTACTAATCAGATGTCGCATGTACTTGCCGGCTTGAATGCGTACGACTCTGTGAGACGTCCTCGAGCACAGAGCCAGCTGGAGCAAGCTGCTGAGGTTGGACGGATGATATTCTTCCAGCACCAAGAAGCAGGATCGGACATGAACAAAATCCTTACCAAGCTACAAAATGGGTGGTTCGACTGGCTGTGGTTTCACGACGTCAGCGAAGATGTACAAAACGCGTTGAGTTTGATGCGGGGTGAGTGAAGTGGCCATATAGGTCTCCGAGGATCTCGTTCAAATACTTGCACGCAGCATACTACTGCTTGCCTCCATCATTGCAACGATTGATGAGTGACAAGTAGGGTACGCTTGATTTGGTTGAGATCAAAAGTGCCGATCTTGCCTCCATCCGAACAAATGATCGATGACGTTGCGCGTGGGAGCTGCCCAGCTTGCCAGCTCAGCTCAGGGAACGGTCTCCGCCCAAAATCACAATGACAAGGAGAAACACACTGAATATTACACTTCACTTGTAATCAACAAATACTCAGGAAAGTGATCCTTCACTATCGAGATTGATCATGGCAGGCCGGAGCAACAGCATTATCGCGAACGAGGAAGCCATAGACGAGAATGGCTTCACAGTCGACACCAGCGACGGAGCTGAGGCATATCTGGCCTACCAGGCAAGGGAGCTAAAACTTGAAGGCGGCATCGATGTATTAGTCGTCAACAGCCTCATTTTCCACGACAAGAAGATACTCTTAATCCGCCTCGCTGATACCGTCAAATTTTGGGGTGCTCGGGCAGGAACGCCGGTGTTCCGCGTTATACAACCAGGAGACCACGGCCTGGATGTTATATTGAACTCTTCGATCGACAAGCAAATCCCGGAAGCAGATGACATTTCTGTTGCGGAATTCTCGAGAGTTGCAGCTCGAACTCAAGTTGGTCTAGATCCAAGCGAATTTCGAAACAGTAAAGCCGCAACGGCCTTGCTCACAGCAGTGACTCCTGGCGGCCTCAAAGATACGACATGGCTGCGAGCGAGTTTGTTCTGGACCGTAGGAGAAGAAACTGTGCTTACTCTTCCGAAGGGCTCAGTGGCGACCGAAGCATGGTGGGCCACTCGTGCTGAAGTCGAACAACTCAGCGAGGACGATTTCTTCTTTGGTCTAAAGGACGATATTGTGCAAGCTTTTGATTTGCGTAAAGTGTACTAAGCATATTTGCGAGGGCTCACTTCAAAAGCTAGCACCCGCAGGGCCGCGATGAAGTAGCCATACGAGACGGAGGACAGAAAGTTAACGGAAGGCGGCATCAAGGCATGGCTGTCGGCGCTGAGCTTCTACAGGGCTTGAAGCTATCATGGAGGTCCAAACCGGAGAGCTAGCATTCAATCGCGCCATTGAGAGCGGTATCGGTCGTCCGACGGACGTGTTCTCGCAACCCGACGCATCAAGCTACCTCCACAGACCCGGAAATGGTGAATCTCGTCCGCCACAAAAATCTCCATCATTCCAGACCTGCTTCGACGCGCTTCTGGTGGCTGACTTGTCGCAGCCTTTCCGTCTCTTTCGGAGTTAGCCCAAGATATAGCTCAACCCCAATTATGTGGACTGCGATACATAGCCATAGCTGTGGAGCAGTCAGCCAATTGTTATTTACTTGCTTGCAACTATCCTGTACTCACATTGGCGCCGAAGGGCTGTATATGGCTTGTGCCGAATTGCTCGGGACGCTCGAGCGAATGGACAGCCTTGACGGCCACATGGAGGCCGCCATTGATGCTGCCATCCTGCAAAACGCATTGCGGATACTCTGCGGTTGGAAAGGAAAGCCCTAGCTGGTTGTAGAGAAAACTGATCTCATCACAGCTCCACACTCCGTACCATCCACCAATCCGAGAGATGATGGGCGACGAGATGAAATTGATGATTCGGCTCGTGATGATTGTCGCCATGTAGAACCATGTTCTTAGCATCCAAGCACGATGTCGATCAATACGCTTCCTGCGGATACTCCACCAAGCCACAGCGACTGATACGGTCGTGATGATAACCAGAAATGCTTCTGCTGTTTGTGTACTGATTCTTGCACCGCCTCCCTGCTTATGCGGAATCACTGCTAGCGTTGCAAATGAACTGAGCAGAGATAGTAGTATGACAAGATACCCATTTATGCGATGGAAGATTAGAAGCTTCTGTCGAATCTTCGGCACGAACTGCAGGACCACGAGGATACCGGCTGGCAGAATGGCAGCAAGGTGAATGATCATGCCGATTCGCTCACGGCCGTTTCGAAAGTGGTACCAGTATCCTGCAACAAGCGCGAATTCATTCTTGAAGATGCCATCGTAATCGAGATCTTGGAGACGAGAGAGCGAGAAGCCGAGTAGACCTCCGCCGAAGATGATCCCTGCGTATCACGATATCAGTGTTGTTGTTGGTGAATGACCAAACACGAAGCAGAGGAATCATACATAACGGGAAGTTGTACGAGCGATAGAATCCAAAGAAGCCATTGTAGACGGCGCGATACCTCCTGGTATGGCTGCCTACATGCTCTTCACTGCGTTCCTTCTCGCCCATGGCTCTCGTCGAGGTGTTCTGAGGGTTTTCCAGATCAGAAGAGCTTGATGCTTCCGAGCCGGACTCTAGAGTCGCCATGATCAGCTCGGGCCTGGGGTCTTTGTCGCGGCGCTACAAATGTTACGACATGACAATTACAGAGCGTCGGCTTGATAATAGTCCTGCGGGAGGCAGCATCATCGTTAGGCCTATTGCGGACATTGTTTCGATGTCCCGCAGCAACGATCACTTCTCCCGAACGTCTGCATCTTTGTATCGCGCTCATCGAAGATGTGGAGTCACAGAGCTTTGATGGCCGTGGTTCAGGGTGGTCGTTAAGTTATGCCAACCTCCCGAGCCAAGCCACGGAACGTTGGCGACCTTTCCCAGTTGCCCTTAGCTCACGCCATTCTCGAAGGTGACTGCTCAAACATGATACTGGACTGACGATAATTAAGCTATGCTGAATGCCTGCGAACCGCCGCCGCAGCAAGTACCTCTCTTGGTATGGCGGAAACGAAGCTTTGATCTGCAAGCTATGTTGTCACTGTGCACTTGAGCAGAAAGTCAACTCATGTTGTAGTAAAATTGAAGCACGACGATGCTCTCGAGCACTTCTCCACGAACACGCTACTCTTCTGTTTGATATCAGACGTTGCCGCGTATTTGCCGTGCTCCTACTTTTCCTAAGATGTCTCAAACATACGATCAACAGCCGCACAATGAGAAGGACGAAAAGGAGGACAAGACCGGTTCTCCTTCAAATCGAAGCGATACCGAAGAAGGCCCACGAAGCATCGATGAGGCTGAAGCCGGTCCTGTTACGAAAGAGCGCAAAGCTGGAGATGGAAAGTTCGATAGGGACATACACGGAATCTGGTGGATTCTTGCAATATTCTCCATCCTTTCGTGCGTGTTCTGTTTCGCAACAGACGCGACTCTGGTAATCTGCCTCCATATTCGTAGAAAGAGACGCTCTAACACACCTCCCAGGTGGCCGACATCCAGCCAGATATTATCAGAGATCTAGGCGAATTCCCAAAGTTTCCATGGCTCGCAACAGCATATGCGCTACCTGGTGTCGTTCTAGTACTTGTGCAGTCTAAGCTGCACTCGCTATTCAACATTAAATGGCTCTACTTGTGGAACTTCCTCATCTTCGAGCTCGGCAGTGGCATCGCGGGTGGAGCACCAACGATGAATGCTATGATCGTTGGTCGAGCAATTGCTGGTATTGGAGGATGCGGAGTATACATTGGTTCCTTGACCTTCTTCAGTGTCATCACTACTGAGAAGGAGCGACCTTTCTACATCTCCCTCATCACTCCAGTATGGGGCGTTGGTACAGTTTTGGGTCCCTTGGTGAGTCTTCCATACCCGACTTCGAACTAAGCTGACATGAGCCGCATAGATCGGTGGTGGATTCGCGGAAAGCCCAGTGTAAGTCTCGATGACCAAGAGCGCCCAGCTTGATAGTAGCTGACATCAGATCAGAGGATGGAGATGGGGATTCTACATGAATCTCTTCCTCGTCATCATCGTGGTCCCGGTCATCATATGGACACTCCCTTCCATGACAGCTGAGAAGACACTTACAGCACGCCAAAAGTGGGCCAAAATCGATTGGCTTGCACTTACTCTGTTTGCCGGATGGTGCACCGCCTTTTTCATGATCATCGTCTTTGGAGGCAGCCTGTATGCCTGGACCTCGATGCCGATGATAATACTCTACGCCTTCTTTGGAGCCTTGACGCCTGCACTTTTGCTGTCGCACATCTATCACCCCTTCGTGACAGTCGAAGATCGGATGTACCCATCACACATGCTCAAAAACTGGAAACTTGGAATACTCCAGTATTCCATTTTCTCTGCACCTGCCGCAGTCTATATTGCCATCGTAAGTACCGGTTTTCGCGCTCATGCATGAGAGAGCTTGAGAACAGTACTAATAGCTGCATACAGTTCTACGTGCCACTGTTCTTCCAGTTCGCGAGAGATGAGTCCCCGGTGGAAGCCGCAACCAAACTCCTACCATTTGTGATCATGATCGCATTCATCTCCATCCTCAACGGCTTCCTGATGTCGAAAATAGGATACTACATGCCATGGTTGCTCGCCGGATCCATCCTGGCTACTATCGGAGGCGGACTGATGTATACCGTGGACTACTTCACTTCTACATCTTACATTTACGGGTACACGATTATACTGGGACTAGGTGGCGGCTGCTTCCTGTTGACTGCTTTTGGATGTGTGTCCGCTGTGGTCCCGGATCCAGATGATGTATTCAATGCGATTGGTGTTTTGAGCGTTGCTCAATGCATCGGTATCACATTGTTCCCTGCTCTCGCTGGATGTGTTTTCCAGAACACAGGCATCAACTTGCTCAGGTCTATCGTCCCACCGGATGTTCCTGGAGACCTGAACTCTATCCTCGCGGGCTCATACAGCGAGGTTTACCAAAGTTTCGACACCGCGCTTCAGGATCAGGTGGCACAAGTCATTGTCGAGGCTATGAGCAACTTGTATCTGATGACAGTTGTAGCTTGCGGCCTACTGGTTCTGATGTCACCCTTCTTAGGCGTAAGTTTGACTGTTACCCTGCTCCAATTTCTTGTGCTGACAACAACGCAGTTTGGCCGAGTTGCGGCGGCGTAGAGCCATCGAGGGAAGGCTTCAGAGATTTCGGAAGTTGTTTTCATCCTCATGGAATGTGTATAGCAGCGAATGGAGCAGTCGAAAACCAGTAGAATGAACGACGTGTGAATTAGCTTGATCTGGCGTCATCGCAGAGGGCCTGTATGATGCGAATGATAACAATCGCAATGTCCAGAGTAACTACGAATGTGATGACAAACCCTACGCCGTCTTGTACAACGGATCTCGATGACATATGCTCGATATGGAGGCAAAATGCGATGGGTGGGTGAGGTCGTTGTCGCAAGTCTCGGTCACGAGCTCGACGTGCGAAGTGTGCAGTCCGAATGAGGTCGCAATGATCTTCCATGTCAACATGAGCGCAACTTCGCGGGAATCCAGGACGCGTTCGGTGTCTTGGCAGACGTGTCAAATGGCGAGTCCGATACTGGGCCATGCTGCCGCAGCAAAGCCAACGGGCTTGACAAGTGCGCATAGAAACGCATCATCGGGGCCGTCGAGGCACACGATATACATGATATTACTGCAAACTTGTCCCTGGACAGTGCGTGCTGTTTTGCCTTGAACAATTCTTCTTCGTTGACTCAAGCCGTATCCTAATTTGGACAATATGGTGAACCAACATCCGTTATCAGCTGCTGCTTTGCTTTCGGTCAAGGGCTGGGTCGTATTAGGTGAGTACTCATAAAGTGCCATCATTAATCTCCACTAACGTGGACAGTGTAAGTGGCCGCTCCACGTCGCAGCGAGCAACGAACGATGAGCGTTGACAGAGCTGACGGCAACCAGCACTGGAGGTGGTACAGGAATTGGATTGAGTGCGTGCGACCAGAGTTCTCGGGGAGCATACAGGCAGCTGATCAAGCAATAGTGTTGACGCAGGCCTTTGCAACCAATGGCGCCAAAGTCTACATTACCGGTCGCCGGATGGAAGTCCTCGAGACTACCGCCAAAGTTCATGGATCTGCTGAGAAGCTTGGCGAGCAAGGAGGAAGCATTGTCCCTCTTCAGATGGACACCACAGACAAGAAGAGCATCTCAGCTGCGGTAGAGCTCATCACGAAGAATGAGGGATACCTGAATGTGTATGCGTATCCGAAGAACGCTGTTGACGGGACCCACTAACCTTAGAACAGTTTGGTCAACAATGCTGGTGTCTGGACCACAAAGCCAAGCGTGGAGCCAGATGCAGGACCAGAGCAATTTGGCAAAGCCATGTTCGACGAGAACCCAGACGACTGGCAGCGCGGTATGTTCAGTCAGCCAGTTGCGCAAGAAATCTTCGCTTACCATAGTCCGCAGCATTCCTCACCAATGCTACGTCCCTTTATTTTGTGACGGCAGCATTTTTGCCGCTGCTTGCAAAGTCTGCTGATAGCCCCATAAAACGTGGCGGAAGCGTCATCAATAACACTTCCAATAGCGGCCTTTTGAGAATGTGAGTTGTCATGATCCCGTGCTGATGGGCTGCAAGCTAATGAGAATTCCTCTCACAGGTCAGAGGGGGGTCAGCTGGCCTACAATGTAAGATGCCAAGTCGTCATGTCGGTTCTCACGACGTAGATTGCTAACAGAAATTCAAAGGTCAGTAAAGCCGCGGCGGTGCACGTCACCCGCCAGATGGCATATGATCTGAGTCACAAGGTGCGTACTCCTTCGTTAATTGATGAGGAGAAGCTGATCTCGGCCAGGCCATCAATGTCCGCGTCAATCAGATCGCCCCAGGTGTGTACTCCTTCCTTGATTGATAAGGAGAAGCTGATCTTAGCTATAGGCTGGTTCCCTACTGAGATGACAACCGGAGGCTCTGACGCTGCAAATATGAGCGTTCCACAGGAAGATGGTGAGTTCCAGAAAGAGATGGAGACAATCGGGGCCAGGGTACCTCCAGGACGCATGGGCAATGCACAAGATCTCGCTAGCGTAAGTTGTTTCTCTGAGTATGTGATAGCCTTTCGTGGAGCTGACCGCTGCACAGGCCGTCCTAACGTTGGCGACGAATGACTATATGTGGGGTACCATCACCGTGGTCGATGGCGGCATTACCCAGAGCATGCCAGGAAACATGTGATTGCCTTAGACTCCGTAGATAGTGTCGTATGGAATCCCGCTTTCAGCTTGATCAAATTATCCACGCTCCGTCATGTTCTCGAAATTGCTCCGGCGGCGTGACCTCACCAAGCACTGAGAATTGCTGTTTCAGGTGATCGATGGCGCGATATAGCCATCGCGATGCTGGTTCCTCGCGCCACATACGCGCAAGAGTTGATTCGAAAGCGAGCAATATGGCGGGAGGTTTTGCGGCCTCTTGGCCGCTTGGCTTTGCTGCCCCTTGTCTGTGCTTCTCAACGTGCCGACTGCTGATCCTGTCGGACACATTTGATCGATGAACAATGATCGATGAACGCCGAGAATGCTGCTCTCCATATGCTGCGCGCGGACGCGGGAGAAAGCGTTCGGTCCACCGAGTGATCGTGATGAGCACGCTTCATCGCGAACGATTCCTCGCGTGTTGCCATGCATCGGGCACTTGCCAGCCACGTTGTCATGTGCTATGATCTCAGCGACAGAAGAAGCTGCCTGTTAAGATAGCGAGTAGGCCTTGTTCGTGGAGAAAGCAGACTTCATCAGGTGGTAGACGCAACTCCTTGTCCCACCATCGCTTGCCCTCTATCTTCTCCATTTATCACCACCCAATTCATCCAAGATGCTCGGCTTGCAGATTGATAGCGGGCCAAACCCGCCTAGCGATGATGTTGTCGCTAACGGCGGCGGCAGCGGCGCAGCAGAAGATACTGCCACAACCCATAGCAGCAGTTCTCCACAACGACAACATGTCAATGGTGTCGAACCATCCATCCCTGTAGCCATCTGTGGCATGGCTTTGCGTGCGCCAGGAGGTGCCGCTTCGCCTGAAGAGTTCTGGGACTTCCTGATCAACAAGGGCGATGGAAGGACCAAAGTTCCCAAATCAAGATATAATGTCGACGCATATTACTCGTCAGAGAAGAAGGCTGGCGCCATTGCATCGGAATACGGCTACTTCCTCGGAGAGGACGTGAGCCTGGGTGCCCTGGATACATCCCGTTTCACCTTGAGCCGCACAGAACTGGAGTTCGCGGATCCTCAGCAGAGATTGATGCTCGAAGTCGTGCGTGAAGCATTCGACGATGCTGGAGAAGTCAATTACAAAGGCGCCCGGATAGGCTGCTATCTCGGAAACATGGGCGAGGACTGGGGCGAATTGATGAACCGTGATCCATTATCGCACGGCGCTAACAGGATCGACGGTTACAATGACTGGATGCTCGGGAACAGAATCTCTTATGAATTTGGACTGACAGGCCCCAGTCTCACAATTCGAACAGCTTGTTCCTCTTCGCTCGTTGGCTTGAATGAAGCCTGCGCAGCCATGCAGAGAGGAGCCAGCGAGGGCGCAATAGTAGCCGGTAGCACGATCATCATGGCGCCTGGAACTACGCAGTCCATGAGTGAGAAGGGCATCCTCGGTCCGGATGGTTCATGCAAAACTTTCTCGGCTGATGCCAATGGCTATGCTCGCGGTGAAGCCATTGTAGCACTTTACGTCAAGCCCTTGGAGGCCGCCATCCGGGATGGCAATCCAGTTCGAGCAGTCATTCGCTCAGCATTGTCAAACTCAGATGGCAAGACACAAGGCATCACGAATCCAAATCCGGTGATGCACGAGGCATTGATTCGCAAAGCATATGAGCTCGCCGGGCTGAATCCCAAGGATACCGCTTTCTTCGAATGCCATGGCACTGGTACAGCTGTTGGTGACCCTCTAGAGACCGGTGCTGTGGCAAATGTCTTCGGAGACGATGGCATCCATATCACCAGCATCAAGCCCAACATCGGGCATACCGAAGGTGCTTCCGGCCTAATGTCCTTGATCAAGGCGGTGAAGTCGCTCGAACACAAGACTATTCCCCCTAACATCAAGTTTACCACACCGAACCCCAAGATTCCATTCAAGGAGCGAAAATTGACAGTTCCCGTGGAGCCAACGCCATTCCCGGAAGACCGAGCCGAGCGAGTCAGCGTCAACTCCTTTGGTCTAGGTGGCTCCAACGCTCATGTCATTGTCGACTCTGCGCGAAGCTTTGGTATTACGAATGAGCCTCAACGTGAGCAAGCTCCATCAGAAATGCAGCTGCTCTTGTTCTCTGCCGGTTCCTCGGCGTCTCTCAAGACAATGATCAGCGACTATGAAGATCTTCTGGTGAAACAGCCAGAGCTGCTCGACAGAGTCGATGACATGGCATATACACTAGCAAATCGCAGGGAGCATCTTCCGTATCGAGCGTTTAAGGTTGTCGGCCAGATCGAGAGTCCAGCGTCTGTTGGCAAGAAGACTTCAGCTAAGGCTCCGGAGCTTGTAATGTGCTTCACTGGGCAGGGCGCACAATGGCCGCGCATGGGCCACGATTTGATGCAGCGAGAGGATCTTCCATATCAGAAGACAATCAGAGCTCTTGACGAGTATCTCCAAGCTCTGCCTGAGCCACCAAAGTGGACACTCGAGAAGGAGCTCTCGCGTACTGGCCGCACCTCGAATGTCCAGAAGGCAGAATTCTCACAGCCATTGTGCACTGCCGTACAAATTGCTCTGGTCGATATGCTCCGCTCCGTCGGTGTCAAGCCAGCAGCTGTTGTGGGACACAGCAGCGGTGAGCTCGGTGCTGCCTATGCTGCTGGAGCTCTTACAGCCAAGGAGGCCATCATCGGCGCCTATCAGCGAGGACAAGCAGCGACTCTGCAAGACCGCAAGGGCGCCATGGCCGCAGTTGGACTTGGCTGGGCCGAGGTCGAGCAATACTTGAATCCACCACATTGCATCGTTGCCTGCGAAAACTCTCCGAAGAGTGTCACGATCTCTGGCGATGCAGATGCTGTCCAAGAGACCCTCAACCGCATCAAGGAGGACAACCCAGACATCACAGCTCGTCTCCTCAAGGTCGAGAAAGCCTATCATTCTTACCACATGGCCGAAATTGGTGACAAGTATTTCGCCAAGATCAATGATCATGTCGGAGGCAAAGCTCCCGAGCTTCCATTCTTCTCCAGCGTTACAGGAAGTGGAGAGCCCGAGCAAAGCCCACTGGATGCTTCGTACTGGGTGCGAAATTTGGCAAGCCCTGTGCTATTCAGCCGCGCAGTCGCAGGGCTCTTGAAGCACATCGATAATCCAGTCTTCCTTGAGGTTGGACCGCATGGTGCTCTTGCTGGACCTGCCAGGCAGATCTTTGCACAGGAGGGTGCCTCACCCCCATACCTGTCTGCAATGGTACGCAATGAGAACTGCGTGGAGAAGTACCTTGCCGCCATTGGATCGCTTTTCGAGAATAACATTTCCGTCGACTTCAAGGCCATGTTTCCTGGCGAGAAAGCAATGTCGGGCCTGCCACGATACCCCTGGAATCATGAGCAGGAGTACTGGTACGAGTCGAGAATGTCGAAGGAATGGCGCTGGCCAGCTTACCCCAAGCACGAGCTGCTCGGACGCAGATGTCTCGAGACGACAGATTTCCACCCAAGTTTCCGCAACTTGGTGAGCATTGCGGAGGCGCCGTGGTTGCGCGATCACATGATCGACGGCACCGTGATTTTCCCTGCAGCAGGCTACGCTGCAATGGCAGGAGAGGCAGCCAGGCAACTCAGCGGCAAGGATGACGCCTATAGCCTCAAGCACGTCGTCCTCAACCAGGCCCTTGTGCTCACTGAAGATGCTGAGATCGAAGTTGTCACATCGCTCCATCGTCATCGTCTCAGCGACGCAGAGGATAGCGAGTGGTGGGAGTTCACTATCGCATCACATAATGGCACGAACTGGGTCAAGCACTGCAACGGGCAGGTCACTGCCAAGGAGGTAGAGGCGGCTCCAGTTCAAGTTGAAGCAGAATCTCTGCCGCGCAAGATCTCCAAGACCAAGATGTACGACAGTCTTGCAGGTGCGGGCATGGATTATGGTCCTGAATTCCAGCTTCTGGAAAGTATCGAGACGGACACTGTTGCACGCAAGGCCACTGCCACTCTTGGTGATCACGAAGGAGGCGGCGACGATGCCTACCACTTGCACCCAACGGTCATCGATGCCGCTCTTCAGTCCGGGCTCATTGCATCTGTGCAAGGCAAAGTCAACTCAGGCAACCTCAGTGCAATGCCAACGCTTCTGGAGGATGTCACTATCGTCCGAGCGGACACTGATGCCGCTGACGTGAAGGTCATCGCAGACACAGACGTTATGCCCGGCTCTGGAGAGATCCAAGGTTCCTTCCAAGTCATCGCAGATGGAAAAGCGGTTATGGATGTGCCCAAGGCGCACTTCACACCTGTGAGCACCAACCAGAAGAAGAGCGAGCATCAGCTGCCAGTGACCGCTCGTGTCGAGTGGCGCCAGCACATTGACTTCCAGAACATCGAGGACCTTGTCGAACGCCAGGTCGACCGCAACGTTTACACTCCGGCCCTCGACACCATGGGCAAGCTTTGCATCGAATACATCCAGAGACATGCCCAAGGACTGGAACAGAAGTCAGAGGATCCGACAGTGAGTGCTTACACAGCATGGATCGGTCGACAATTCGAAATCATTGGCAAAGACTCGCCTATGCTCAAAGACTCTGGTGCGGACTCTGATGCTCTGCCTCGCATCGAAGAAGCGTACAAGAAGCTGGAGGGCACTCCAGTTGCCGGATGCGCCGCTGCGTTGTACAAGGTCGTATCGAACATCGACAACTTGTTGACCAGCAAAGTTACCGGATACGAGCTTTTGGGCGCCGATGACACTCTAATGAGCATGTTCCAACAGGGAAGCACCATCGATACAAGCAAGCTCGTTCAAAGCATTGCCCATGCTCAGCCAAACTTGCGGGTCTTGGAGGTTGGGTCCATCAGCGGCGATTCCACTGCAGCTCTTCTTGCGCTTCTGCAACTGCCGATCGCCAAGCCTATGTACTCCAAGTACACTGTGACCAGCCACTCGTCGTCCTCGTTCGGCGATCTCAAGAAGCGCTTTGCTGACAAGCCAAACATGGAGTACCGCGTCCTCAATGTTGAGCAAGAGCTCGAGGGCCAAGGTTTTGCTGATGATCAGTACGATCTGATCATCGCAACAAATACTCTTCATGGCGGTAAGAGCCTCCAGCAAGGTCTTGCCAACTGCAAGAAGCTTCTCGCTCCAAGTGGTAGGCTGGTGATCTCGGAGATC
>JAASLG010000205.1:0-30523 GCA_013365235.1 Cercospora sesami
GAGGTGAAGTTCGGAAGTTGAGTTGTGGAAGACGCGCCTCAAACGTGACGCAAAGTCGCAAACACGCACGGACCTCGCTGGAGCTTGCGTTGCGTTGCTGCTGCTGAGGAAGCCGATCGCCATCACTGCATCAAACACACGACACTCGACCTCGCCATCCACGCCGCCCACAACACCGCCACCCGACCTTGCAACGATGGCGGACAAGATGGAAGTCGATGCCGTCAACGGCGAGAAGCAGCAGGAGAGTACCGGCCTAGCGCCAGACCTCACGCCAGAGCGCAGTACGTCGCCATCGGCTGCCTTCCACCGCGATAGCACATGCTAACACATCACTTCCGATAGTCATTCAGAACAACCTCAAGTTCATCAACCAGGCCGTCGAGACCTTCGATTCACGATTCACACTACGAGCGCTTCGAAGCATATCGACCCTTCGCAAATCACCCAACTTCGCTGAGGCCATCGTGCTGGGCATCCGAACCGCATACCCCAAGCCATCGAGGCCGCGTCAAATATTGGAGGAGCTACTCCCCAAGAATGTGCAAGTTGCGCAGAATGGATCGTCCGGGAAAGAGAAGGAGGCGACAGAACAGCACGTACATCAAGAGGTGTGGGCGTACCTAGGCGTCTTGGTGCAGGTGAGTCGTGGACGAGAATCGTGAGGAAGATCATGCTGACAGCCACAGGTGTACCTGTATGACAACGGCGAGTTCCAAAAAGGCGCGGACTTCAGTGACAACTTCGTCGATAAGATTCGGGAGTGGAACCGCCGAAGTCTCGATCAGATCGGCGCAAAGGCATACCACTACTACTCGTTATTCTTCGAGGAGCTCAATCCAAAGCCTCCTTCAAAGCAAGCAAAGGTGATCGAGCTCCGACCGACCCTTCTGGCAGCTCTTCGATCAGCAGTCATCCGCAAGGATGAGGATACACAAGCCGCGGTGACTGTGCTCCTTCTACGGAACTATATTAGCACAGCGGACATCACTCAGGCGGACCTTCTGGTCGCTCAGACACAATTCCCGCAATCGGCGTCGAACAACCAGGTCTGCCGCTACCTCTACTACCTCGGCCGCATTCGAGCAATCCAACTCGCATACACGCAGGCTCATGAGAACCTCGAGTCGGCTACACGGAAGTCGCCTACAACCGGACCGGCAGTTGGATTCTATCAGCAGTCTATGAAACTCCTGATTGTTGTCGAATTGTTGATGGGTGACATTCCAGAGCGATCTCTCTTCCGCCAACCGACCCTCGAAGCCGCCCTCCACCCCTACCTCAAGCTGGTGCAGGCAGTTCGCGTTGGTGACCTGCAGGCTTTCCTGAAGTGTGTCAACCTGAACGAGGCGCAATTCCGCAAAGACGGCACCTATACACTCATCCTCCGACTTCGCCAGAATGTCATCAAGACCGGTGTCCGCATGCTGTCCCTCTCCTACTCCCGAATTTCCCTCCGCGATATTTGCACGCGTCTCGGCGTCGAGAGTGAAGAGTCGGCAGAGTACATCACCGCAAAGGCCATCCGAGATGGTGTCATAGAGGCCAGTCTGGACCATCAGAATGGACACATGGTGACTGTCCCACAAAAGGATGCGTACAGCACAACGGAGCCCAGCGAGGCTTTCCATGCCAGAATTAGCGCTTTGTTGGGCATGAGAGATGAGTGCGTCATGGCTATGAGATACCCGATGAACAAGCATCGCCAGGAGATCGCCGAGGCCGCAAAGGCTAGGGATCGCGAGCGAGAGCTGGCTAAGGAGATCACCGAAGGCGACATGGACGAGGAAGAAACCGATGGTGGCTTCGATGGCATGTGAGGAACGTCCGTGAGATGATTAATCGTCGTGAAAGCCAAAGTGGGCTGCGTTCAGCCAGCGGCTTGTGTATAATATGCATCATCGATAGAGCTGCGACACGAACGATTTTCTACGACTGGCTGAGCAATTACGCGCTTCCTTTGAGAGATTCTTCCCATTGTTGCCGTTCTCTATCCTGCAGCAGCGCCGCTGAAGAGAGAACTGTTATTTGCTCCTTTCCGACCTATGGTGGAATATAGATATACCTCACTTTCCGAACTCCTCACCCATCGCCGTGCTCATAGGAGTCGTAGGAATCACCCGGCTTTAGACGACCGCTTCACCATCTGTCATCATCCCTGCCACCGTCTCCATACTCCTCGTCATACCGTCCCTCAGCTCTTCCCTGATCATAAGCATCATCAATACGATCGCCATAGCCCTCGACCTCGCCAACCTTGTCTCCCATCCAGCCCGCTACACGCTCCGGAGCATCTTCCACATCATCAACCGCATTGTCCCACTTCCTCTCAACCCGCTCAGGCACATCTTCCACATCATCCACAGCATTATCCCATCTCCTCTCCACTCTATCCGGAAACTCCTCCATCTCACCCACCTTCTCTCCCGTCCAGCCAGCAACGTTCTCCGGCGCGTTTGCGACATCTCGACCAAATTCATTGAATTTGTTCTCAGCGGAGTATTTGTCTTCTTCCCAGTCTTCTTTGACCTTCTCGCCTTCGTGCATGAGGAGAGCTCCGCCGGCAATACCTGCGGCTGCGGCTGCTGCCATTCCTAGCCAGCCGTGGCCGGATTTCTTCTTGTGCTCTTCTTCGTGTTGTGTAGAGCCGCCTTGGGGACCCATGGGGTAGCCGCTGCCGCCTTGGTGTTGTTGGTATTGAGGGCCTGGACGCTCGTAGCCACCGGGTCCTGATGGTCCGCCGTGGGGTCCGCCACTGGGAGAGACGTTAGTTTTCCTTGCCCTTGTGCCTGTTTG
The DNA here is from genome assembly GCA_013365235.1 of Cercospora sesami. Classification (NCBI taxonomy): domain Eukaryota; kingdom Fungi; phylum Ascomycota; class Dothideomycetes; order Mycosphaerellales; family Mycosphaerellaceae; genus Cercospora; species Cercospora sesami. Next base: position 2,797 of record JAASLG010000205.1, read on the forward strand.
CAATGGGTATTTACCCATAGCCTCCATCATATGCTGGTCCTGGTCCTGCATTATGTCCTCCGCTTCTACGAGGAAATTCGAAAGTTCGTTCGCCGTTCTCTGGGTTGACGAAGATGTAGCGGCCGTCTCTGGCGTCCCACTCTGCTCTCCATGGGTAAGGCACATCTTGTGGTGGAGGAGGTCTGTTATCGCCGTATCCGCCACCGTAGTTGCCGCCTCCGCCACTGTGGTTGCCACCTCCACCACCATAACCTCCTCCATAGCCGCCTTGTTGTTCGTAGCCTCCTTGGCCACCGTAGTACTGGTTTGCAGCCATTGTTGTAGCTGGCGAGCTAAGAGGTTTCCCGACGTAGGTAGAGCTGTTCAGTGATGGGAGTCAAGCAATGAGAGAGGTCAGATGTTCTTATGAGAGAGGGGCAGAGCGACGTGACATGAAGTAATAAAGTGAGCGAACCAACAAACAATGCATACGTAACCTCTGTCGCTTCTTGTACAATTCGTGCAAGAGCGAGCTGCCCCGCCAGCACGTGCATGAATAGCAACGGCGCGTGTGGCCACATTACATTACGCGGTAAGCTGCGAGCGCGGTATGTGCATGCACAAGCTCGCGAAATTCCCCTGCATAGAATCGAGGTCCAGAGCTGGCTGGCTAAGCCTCCTTGGTCTTTTCCACAAATCGCTCAAGCCATTTGTCGGCGCTTCTCAATACGAAGTCCTCAAGATTTGTGTTTTCGCACAGCCACCACGGCAGTCGTCAGTTGCGCTGTCCGAGCAGAGGCGGTGCAGCGACGGCAACAAGCGGACTGGACAAGCAAGGTGAGATGAGGCATTTCTGAAGATTGACAGCAGGGATAGGAATCGGGTTCTGCAGGGATCGGAAATGGTCAAGCATTTGTCTGTTGCTTGGCAAGAGCTTGGTCTCCTTCATCGGCATCATAGCGGCCGCATCAACTCCGTCCTTCGACGACTTCACATCGCCTCTTATATTCCTCTAGTCGGTGTTCTGCACTTTCGCCATTCCAAAGTTCCCGAACATTCTCGCCTGTCAGGGTCGGCAGACCCACTTGTTCCACTACGAAACTTGCCGCAACGGCTCCATACTTCCCAGCCTCCACATAGCTACCGGTCTCTTGATACCCTATCGCAAATGCTCCGAGGAAAGCATTTCCGGCGCCAGTAGTATTTATAACACTCTCCGAGCCCGCACTGTAATATGCTGGGAGCCATGTTGGTGAGATCGTTCTGCCGACCATCAGTATTCAGATCAGCAAAAATGAACTTGATGCTCACTCAGACATGACCAGACAGCCATGCTCGGCACATCTGATCACCGCACAGCCATTGCCAGTGCCTATTCCTGCTTGCACAAAGCGCGCCGCGTGTCTCTCTACTCGACGACAATCGAATTTTGTATCTGATACGTCGCCGAAGAAGCTGGCCAGCTCCATGTGGTTCGGAGAGAATACATCGATCGTTGCCGCAGCCAACAAATGTTCTTCAAGACTTTGCGGACTGCATGATTTTGCTTGTGGTTCCCAGATCAGGAGAGGTCTCTCCAGATCGTGCTGTGGCCGACGTGCATTCAAGATCTTGCTTACCGATTCCGAGAGTGTGGCCGGAACTTCGAAGAAGTGGAAGCATCGAGCATAAAGGATGACAGACTTTGCCAAGTCATCCGGACTCGTGGCCAGCGGTAGAGTCAGCCGCTCATAGTAGCGCTCTATAGCGATCAGCTTGACCATGTGCCTCGACACCACCATCAAAGCACAGAAGGCGCATTCGACTTACCACTCTCAGACGTCCTGTAATGGACAATGCCTCTGGCGATTGGTACGTCTTCACGTGCCAGAGGTATGAGATCCACTTTCCAGCTTTGAAACAAATGGATCATATCGGATGGAAACCCCGCTCCCTTCAATAGTACCAAGCAGATGTTCGCTGGATCCTTTGGCGAAAATAGTCGGGCTCCCAAAGTTGCTGCAGTAGTCAGTGTGCGCACAAATTTTCCAACTTGGCCCGTATACCAAATGTGACTGAGCCTCCAACAACATCCTGACGGACTGTCTTGCCCCCTTTCCTTATTTCGTCGAGCCACACTCCGCCAAGGGCAACGAAGCGTGGACGCGCTACCTGCTGCTCTTGAGAGTTCCGAGAAGCGACAGCCATTGATGCTTCTGAGCTTTGCCGTGCGTGTGGTCCAATACTTGACCGCACTGATCTGCACACCAGTGTTAGCTCAACTGCGCTGTTGGCTCGGAGCTTGCAGAACCATTATGTGCTGCGTGGGAAGGGCCGTCAAGGGCGAGGTGCAAGTGCATGCGCATGCACACGCTCTCGCCCAACAAGCAGTGCTGAATACAGCGGCCGCATTACAATATCAGGTCAACGTGCGGTTGGAAAAAGTGAGTTGGAGATTTCGGCCCTTTCTCCTTGCCGTCTGCCTCCCAAGCTGACATTGAAGCAGAAATTATCTCTTGACAAGAGGATCCAGGACTACACCGCGTGTAGGGAGGCACTGACTATTTGGGAGATCCTTGAGCGAGTGTTGCTTCCCCTTCCAATACGGTACTTGTTACTCGCTCAGGGTGTTAGCAAGTTTTGGCGCGATGTTATCGAAAGGTCTCAGTCAATTCAGAAAGCTCTGTTCTTCTTCCCGGTGCCTGATGGACCTCTCTGCTATATGGATTGGGAATTCGATGACAAGAAATACTATCATCCCTTCTGGAATCATACCAAGAATCCGGAACAAAATCGGCCAATCTGCGGTGAATACGGAACGGAAACGTACGTGCAATACCGAGCACACTGGGGACAAACGCGGCAAGATGTGTACAAATATCGCGTTTTCGTGAATCCCTTACTTGCTGAGCTCTTTCCGATTCTCAGCCCAAGAGGCACTTGGAATTCATTGGGAGACCCGCCCTCAGGCATGATGAATCGTGAAGCTTCGTGGAGGAGGATGTACCTGACCCAGCCACCTGTCGCACAGCTTTTTATCAAGAGCAACCGATCAGATCGTCTCTGGGAGTACACGAGTCTGGACACCTTCAACCAGAGCATTTTCTGCGGCCTCCGCGGGCGGGAACTCTGGGGTCGACTCGGCCACGAGAGTAGGAGGATGTGGATCAATGGTGTGATGGATTGGCAAGAGTACAGAGGGGCGGAGGACCTGAAACGAGTAGTCCGCAAAGAAGGCGAGCAGAGTCGGCTCTGTTCCTAGCCTGAAAGAAGTGTCCTTGGTGATAGATATTCGACTTGAACCAAAAGTTCGTCCGGCTCCTAACTTATTTCTCAGGGGCAGAACCTTGGAGAGAGTCGCTGCGAAATCTCCACGCATTCGCGAGCGGGGAAGTATAGGAGATGTAACTTTTCTTTGGACCGAGCTGTCGTGAAAGACAACGCCTGACTCTGAGTAGTGTCGTCTGTCGCTGACCGCACATTGATATTCTTGCGGTTCGTAGAACTCCAAGGCTAGCACATCGTATCGTAGCAAAGATAATGAGAAGTGGCTCATCTTCCGTCCAAGGTGTTGGTTTTCGTGCTTCCAGACGTAGAGGTCGAGGGCCAGCTTCCAATCTAATTATGGTAGAGAGACTCTCTCATGTACCAAAATGTCTTTCGGCCAATGGTTGCAAGTGCCCACCTGGTTGCGACGAGTATCGAAACAGGAAACACGAAGCAAAGAGAAAGGTTTCGACATACCGCTCAAGATCAGTCTTGCTCACCGTCACCGATGCTTCAGCTGATTATCCCTGCATTTCGCGATTGTGTCAAGCCGACAGCGTCGGCGAACCGAAGACGAAGACGATTGAAAGCTGCGTGGAAGTAAGGTAGATATCCACACCCCACGTTTACTGATGAGTCAGCAGCTGCTGCACTCGATCTTTCGATTCGAGTCCTCCAGCTGCAGCCCTCTGCGGCAGTCGCAAAACTACCGACATATCTAGGCTATTTACCGAATGCATATATTGAACACATGGACAGCGATCAACACGCTTGCGTGCAACGCGACGTAAATGCGTACGGCGGAGCGATCACGGAATGACGAAGGCCAAGTCGGGCGCCGAGGTTGCGAAAGTCGAGGAGATGGACGGGGATGCGATCGCGTGACGGCACGAAACTCGCACTGGACTTCCTTGGAGACAGTATGAGGGCATAGGAGAAACGTGGTAAGCTGGTGTTGGGCATCACTGGAAAGTCACACTGGAGTTTCTCGGATCACCATGCAGACAGCGATAATCTGTAGATACGTGGGGCAGGTTCATTGGATAGGAAAATGCAGCGGAAAGATAGTAGGTAGGCTGAGCCTCGCGAATTGCTCATGTTCATTCTGGTCGTAATAGGGCGAGTCGCCATCCAACCATGTTAACGCCTTCTGCCCTCGCAGCTACTACTGCTTAAGCCCGCCGAATGTAGTGAGCATAGCATCCTTCAAACGCCTTCCCATGCCCATGTTCTCCTTGTTCGGATGATCCTGAAAACTGACGGCCTTGACCGAATTTGCCGTTGCCGGCCTAGGCTGCTTGCCTCTAATACTTGCGGCCGGCTTTGCCATTTCGTGTTTCTCGTGGTTGTTCTGCTGAACGTCGCTGTTGTGCGGAACAGCGAAATCTCGTGCTATGGGAGTTGCAGCCTCCGACGAACTGTAGCCAGAGTCCTTGCGCTTGACGGGTCCTATCGAGCCCGGTCTTGCATTGGTCTCACCTGCTGCAACTCCCTCGCACCCCTACGAGATCCCGTGCTGCTGCTTGAGCTCTTCTAATCTCTGCTGGCGCTCGGCGAGATCTTGTTGGCTCTTGGCCACTGAGATTGTGGTCAGTCTGATGTCCAATGCACGTATTTGTCCGCAGCATGCATACTCTTTTCTGGCTGGTGATAGAGGACGACCAGATAGCGGTTCTGGAAGTTGAAGCCGTTCAATTTGTCGCAGGCCGACTTGGCGTCTAGTACATCTTCGTAGACGACGAACGCAGTGCCCTTGGTGTTGGAGGCGATGCCTTGACGAATTTGACTGGAGGAGGAATGTAAGCACGTGAACTCTTCATCGGGCCATCGCGCGGCCTTAGAACCGCAGCGCGAGTCGTGCAAGACGTACCGGATAGGCCCAAATTTGCCGAAGAGGTCGAATAGCTCCTCGGTGGAGACGTTGTAGCTCAGGTTCTTCACGAAGAGTGCACTGCTCGTTATCAGTCGGCCGCTTTGGGCTGTAGATTTCGGACATGGGCGCCGTCGCAGGCGATGCGGCAGGACTTACCGGTTGACTTCCGGCGCGAGTTTGTTCTTGTTCATAGCTTGGCTGAATGAGGCGGAGAGGGCGTGGGTGTCGGATGCGACGAGTGGTGTGGACGTGGGCAGTGTGCAGATGGATCGTCCTCGGAGGAGTGGTATGGCTTTGACCTGTCACGGGCCAGGCAGACACGGGACGTCCCGTCAGGCCCCAAGGCGGCAGCAGGAGCTCAGGTCGCGCGGATTGGAGGTGGAATGGAGAGCGAGGCCAGGACCTTCGAGAGACGACCGACCGCTACTACTGTAGACTCCTGTTCTCTATTGTTCATGACACTGTGCAGCCACGTACCGCTATTGTGCTGGCTGCACCCTGCACGCACGAGTCTGGTTCGCATTGTTGATCACATCTCCACACAACCACCGACCAAGCCACTCACTGCCGCTCCTTCCCCACCTCGACCGTTGCGCGCGACTCACCGTCTCTCCTCCACGCACCACCACCACCACCACTGCCGCGAACGACTGCAGACGAGGAAGAGCTGGGATTGCGGAGAAACACCGCTGTGCGCTGTGCAGTCGTGTGAAGCGCGACGATCGCAGCGTATGGCCGAGTAAGCACTGCACTCTCCTCCGAGCACGCCGATTCCCGCGGCGACAACAGCCCACCTCCTCCACGATGTCGCGAACGTACAACCCTCTCTTCAAACGAGCATTCGACGACGGGCAAGGCCGTCGCAGCCCCGACCGTCCTCGCTTCAGTCCTCTGTCCTCGCCCAGGAAGTCGCCCGTCAAGCTCACGGCATTGGAGCCCAGTTACAACTACCCAGCGCTGAACAACCATGTCGATTACCATGTGCGCCCGGAGGCGCAGTACACGGCTACACCGCAGCAGAGGCAGCGCAGTGATAGCTACAGGAGTGGTCACCACAGGACACCCTCGACCATAGACACACTCGCCGAGGCGGCATTGGCGCTTAGCCCGGCGCATAACACCACCACGCAGGCAAGTCCGGCATGGAATGGCTTCAGATACCCTCCCTTGCCACGACCTCGTAACAGCGCGAATGAACCACCCCACAAGCGAGCACGTTCCGAGGTGTTTCCCTCTCCGCTGGTCGGACAGTACGCATCGAGGCCAGCTACGAGCTACGAGCAAGGCAACATCCGGTCGCGAGAGGCACCGCAATATTCGCCAGGAGCAGATACATATGAGAGCCGGGTGGAAGAAGCTGCGCTTCTATTGAACTTCCGTACAGGTGGCTGGCCCACCCACAATGCCCGCCCCGCACCACAGCCAACAACAGCAGCGCACACTACGACTGGATTCAGACCTCATGCGAATAGCTTTCCGCAGGACCCTCAGCATAGTCGTCCCGTCGATCTCGCCGCACAGGCTCCCTTACTACCGCCCTTCAATCCTCAGAATGGCAATGTGCCTCGACCGACACTTCCTTTCCCCCAGCAGACCACTGAGGATTCTGCTGCAGCCTCTGCATACGCCCGACCGCCTGTCCAACTCGATAATACATTTCAACATGCCCACCCGCAACCTCAAACCGATGTCGACATGCCCGACGCGCCCCCTCGCCCTCGCTCACCTCGAGCACATGATTCCTCACGCGCTGTGAGCACCGACGTCGCAATGAGCGAAACATCCGAGAACACAGCGAAAGCGAAGCGAACTGTTGCTAAGAATAAATCGCGGTCTACAACCTCACGAAAGAGCATGAATGAGAAAGCGGCGTCAAAGAGGGCGGCATCGCGGAAGAAGACCCCGGACGCATCGAAAGCGGCGAAAGCTGCGGCGCAAGTTCCGGGAGCAGATTGGCAAGTGAAGCCAGACAGGAATCGCAGGAAGAGCTTCAATGGTGCCGAGCAGGCGCAGTCTAGCGACCAGCAATTGCAGCGCGGCCAGTCCGTTCCACCTGAGATTCCCATGTTGGTCCGCCAAATACCGGTCACCAAGGAACCAAGTAGATCGAGGAGATCCAAGGAAGTCACGTCCGAAACAGTTTGTGCCGGCTGTGAGATTGCCAGAGAGACCAGCAAAGCCAATCCGGAGTTGGACGAGTGGGTGTGCTGCAACGGGTGCAAGAGGTGGTATCACTTGGATTGCGCTGGGTTCTCCAAGGCTTCGGAAGTACGTGATGTCGACAAATTCTTCTGCAAGCCTTGTGAGCCCGTGCATGGGAAGACTACTTACGTACGCAAGAGCACGCGCGCGCACGCCTCTGTCGACTACGCTGAGCTCCAGCGAGGCGTGTTGAAAACCAGCGAGGAGAGTATGGAGCATCACTACGTGCAACCTATCAAAGATGGCACATTCCAGTTCGATCCAGAGAACTTCCCGCGTATGCGACCAGAGCTCGTGACGCGAGAGTTCTTCGAGAAGAGCAATACATTCACCGAACCAATTTGCATACCAGCAGAGTGGAATCCTCGGCCGTGGTTGCGGAAGCGACAGCAACGAAAAGGTAGCGATGATGCCGCGGTAGCCGATGCGGACAACACGGAAGAAATGGCGACTGACGACTACGAATATGATGCTGTGCCTGATGACGGGCAAGACAAGCTGGATATGGTCATGCCAGAGGACCTGACAGTGCGACAAGTCTGCAATCTGGCAGGTCCAGACACCCCTCTAGATGTCATTGATGTGAAGACGCAGAACTCAGGCGCGAAGTGGACGCTCAGCCGCTGGGCAGACTACTACGAAGAGACAGGCGACGACAAACCCATTCGCAACGTTATCTCTCTGGAAGTATCTCAGACCAAGCTCGGCCGCCTGCTCCGTCGCCCGAAGGTCGTACGCGACATCGATCTCCAGGACGAAGTCTGGCCGCAAGAAGAAAAAGACAAAGGCAAGTGGCCCAAGGTTCAATTCTATTGCCTCATGTCTGCGGCGGACAGCTACACAGACTTTCACATCGACTTTGGTGGCAGCAGTGTCTACTATCACATTTTGAAGGGCAAGAAGACATTCTTTTTCATCCCTCCCAAACCGAAGCACCTGAAAGCCTACGAAGAGTGGAACGACAGCCCTCAACAAAATTATACATTCTTACCCAGCATCACGGGCGAGTGCTACAGAGTCGACCTCCACGAAGGTGACACCATGCTCATTCCCTCCGGCTGGATCCATGCAGTCTGGACCCCCGCCACAAGTCTCGTCATCGGCGGAAATTTCCTGACCAGAATGTCGTTCAAGAATCAATTCCGAGTCGTGGAAATCGAGAAAGCCAACGAAACGCCCATGAAGTTCCGGTATCCATTCTTCCAAAAGATCATGTGGTACACTGCTATCAAATACATGAGGGACGATCCGATGCCAGACACTGTTGCTCAAGCTTTCCATCAAGGATACAGATATGACAGGCAGACACCTGTCTGGGCTGACTATGATGGGGATCTTGCTGCGATCGATGGTCGCCCGGGAGCCAAAAATGCCCGCTACTACAGCCAGGCTGAAATCGAAGGTCTGCCAGAACTGGTGACCTTCATTTTCCACACCGTGATGCTGGTAATGGGTCGCGTCGAAGGCATTTCGCAAGACCGCATGAAGCGCGTCAACGCGTCGATCCCAAAAGGGCATGGCGAGCCGCTCGAGGTTGCCAAGAAATTTGCCCTGTGGGTCGCGTGGAAGCGCGGAAACGAGGATCCTCCCGCATGGGCACATCCTGATGCTGTCCTTCCAAACAGCAAAGAAGAAGGGCCTCCGAAGAAGTTGTCGGCGCGTGCGCTGAAAGAAATGGAGCGTAAAGAAGCCATCGCTGCGTGGAGAGTGGCGCCGGACCGTCAAAGTGCAAGGGTCAAAAACGCCACGGCTGCCGCTAGCATTTCGACTGCACCCGGCGCTAGCGTGGCAACGGCAACTCCTGATCGCGCGACAAGTTTTGCTCCATCACCATCATCGACTCAACACCCGAAAGGCACCGAGCCGCATCAAACAATGGCCGTCCAGGCGCCACAGATGGCGGCGCCGATGGCATTGATGATGAATGGGATACCAGGCCAGTATCTCAGCACGCCGAAAACTTCTGTTCTGGGGCCCAAGCGCGTGGCATGCGACACATGCCGAAAGCGCAGAATCAGATGCAAGCATAAGGACCTGGTTCTGCAGGCGACTCCAGAAAACCTAAATGGCTTTCACAACCACATCAATGGTTTCACTGGTCAGGACACCAACCAAGAAAGTGTCGCAGTAACGCCACCCAAGACTAATCATCACTTTGCAGCAGATGCTCTCAATGGATCACTCACGAACGGAGCCAATGGCTTGGGGCCACTTCCTGGGACGAATGCATATCTCAACAACAGTATTCCGATGACCATCAATGGAATTTCCATCTTCGGTGATGCTGGTAAGCGCGGCAGGACGAAGGCTTGTTTCGAGTGCAGAAAGTCAAAGGTAGTGATCAGTGCCATTCTATGATTTATAAAAGCTGACCAGTTGTCTAGCGACGCTGTGTGCACGATGAAAATGGCAACGTCGATCCCGTCAAGGCGGCAGAAACTCCAGTGCCTCGAGGATCTGTCGCCAGCAAGAAGCACTCCATCGATGGCGACGGCACTCCAGCGCAAATCAAGAAGAAGCGAAAAGCGAGCAGTCCGAGCAACCCAATTCCGCTTGCGCCTGCCACCTCTCAGCAGACTAATGCAAGCCACTCGTCGCCGCAGCCCGACTTTCACCAGTCCATCGAGAACGGATCAGCCTACCCTTCACATTCGTATCATTCCACGCCGATGAATTCCGGATCACCATCCCAGCATTCGCATGCATCTCACGAACACCATCACACCAGTCAAACGCCTCTGGATCCCCACCTCTATGCCTATCCGGAGCCCGAAGCCAATGACCATGACCAGTTTGCAGCCAACGCTTTCCCGTACTCGCAAGCCGAGCGACCGCCACTGTACCAATTGCCCTCATTGGAGCAGATTGCCAACGAAGTTCTTGACATGAATGGAGACTATTGCCCCACAGAGAATGTGCACGTTTACAAGCCCGAGGATATCGGTGCCTCCTCGTCATCGAAGCAAGATGAGGCCGCCGATTCCGCCATCTCGATACCAGGAAGCGAGGCATCAGACGTCAAGCCAGTGCCGAACGAGCAAGCTGAATCAACCACTGTTCAGCCAACTATCGAGTCGACCGCGACGACGAACGATCGACCAACGACACCAGTATCAGCCGCATCACCCGCCTTGCAGAAGACTGCTGTCAGCGATCTGCCTCTCTACCGCCCACCGGCTCCAATGTCAGCATCTCCCGAGCAGGCCCGTCGCCCGCTTGCCAATGCACTTGCATCCTCGCCGGCGAAGCGAAAGCGGGACTCGACGTCTGAAGCAGCCAACCAGATGAGTCCCAAGCGAGCGAGAATTGGCGCCACCCTCGAAGAAAGCCAGCAACAGTCTGTCATCGACGAGGATGCTGAGCTCGCGAGAGACTTGCAAGCCGAGAACAACGGCCTGCGGCGACGCACCAGCATCGTGAGCAGGTGATTGTGCGTGCATACGCGTGTGTTTGGAATCGTTTTTGTTCGCGAGAATAAGCGATAGAAGGTTGATCCCCACTCTGGTACTCTTTGCTTCCTTGTAAAAATACGGTCTTTTTTCTCTCTCCGAGAGGGTAATGGGTTCTGGTGATGAAAATGTGTGATAGAGAATGGTGGTGGTGGTGGTTGTGAGGGGCGTCTTATCTCTGCGAGCTGGTTAATCGCTTAAGCTTGCTGCGAGATGCTGAAGGAAGGACGGGAAGATGAAACGAAGGCCTCAATTGTGGGCATCGGATGTACAGTACGTTTACTCAACAAACAGTCGTATATGAATGGTATGAGAAACCATGATGTGAAAGCATATATCGAGTGCGTTTGAACCTCTCTTCTACGGCTTGGGAATCAAGACTTCGCATGAAAATGAGCCGACGTTGAGGTGCTGCTTTTTCAATGCTTGGATACTTTGTGCGTGGTGCGCTGATGGCTCGATCGAAGATGCTTTTTCGGACGTCTCGTCACCATCAGCCTCCGACTTCCTTCTGATGCAAAGGCATTCGCTGAGCGACTCTGAGCTGAGAAGTAAAGTTCTCCTGTGTGAAAGAGACGTGGAAGTGACGTTTTGAGTTGACGTGCTTCTTGCATTCGTCTGTTTAGAAGGTCTATGAATCTCGGAGCCCGAACAATTTCCCAGCAACTGGCATCCATTCATCATTCCACCTTCGCTTGGTCTCCTTCATAGCGCCTTCCTTCAGTCTCTTAAGCTCTGATCCATCTCCTCCAAATATTCTTTCCAGAGTCTCAGCAAGCTCACGTGAACTCTTGAAGCCTGTCCCGTTCCTGCCCTCCTTGACAAGCTCCGGCCACGCCTCGAAATCGCTCCAGCCAGCAACAGGAAGCCCCGCACCGAACATGTCTACGACTTTCATGGGTAGATCCACGCCACTGGATGAGGTGTGGAGAGATAGTCCGAGGTCTGCGGATCCGAGGAGTGCGGCGTAGTCTTCAGCTGCGAGCCACGCGGATGTGACAGCAACGTGCTCCAGTTTCTTTTGGCGCGTCAATTTGACGACTTGGTTGAGGTAGTGATCTCGCTGGGGACCTTTGCCTGTGATGACGGCAATGATGTTGGGTAGAGAGCCGTCGAGATCCTTCGCGTTGGAGTACCGCACAAGAGCATCAAGTAGAACAGAGAAGTCCTCGTCTGGTGTCCAGGATGTGGAAGAGACTAGCAGACGGCAGTTGCCACCCAAGATATCTTCGACATTTCCCGTCGTTGCTGGCAGAGCTTTCAACAGCTCAATTCTTTGCTCTTGATTCAGTGGCTGGTAGATTTCTGCAGGTCTGTCATGCAGCGTCAAGGCATTCTGGATTCCCCATTTCTCCTTCAATACTCGGGCCATGGCATTTGTGACGCAGAAATGGCTATGAACTCCATATCTCGAGAAAAAGCCTTCGTACCATTCCGAGATTCTGACAAGAGGATGAGTTGGTCCTAATCGCAAAGCGAGGATCGAATAGCCAAAGTTATGCCAATCGATCACCAGTCGTGTGTTGCGCAGGAAAGTGACGAGCCTTGCGACAGCCAAAGTCGGGATTGAAGGCGGATTTTGAATGAGCATCCACTTCGCAGCGCGCGTCCTGTATGCAAGCGCGTAGTAGAGACTCCATATTTGCCAGAGCACTTTGAAGGGCGCAGACAACAGGAAGAGGATGCGATTGTCAAATTGCAATGCTCGTGGCCAAGCTGCAATGGGGACAATCTTGATCAATCTGCTTTGCAAAATATCGGGATGCATCTCTGAGCCTGTGTAGCCGATGAGGTCGACTGTGCCGCCATGAGATGCAATGCTTAGTGCATGGTATTGCATGCGAGGACTGCGGCCTATGTCGCCCAGGACCACGATTTGCACACTGGCATCAATCTTCAGTCTGTCGGCGGGATCTTTGTGCTTGGCGAAGAAGGCATAGCCGGACTTGGTGGCATTCTCCTTGTGTTCTTCAGTGAAGTCCTCTTCAGTTACGTAGCCTGGGTCAAAGTTGGAGTAGGCTTTTGGGAGGGTGAAAAGTAGGAGGCCGCTAAGGGCGGATGATAGAATAGCTCCATAGACAAACACCTGCCAGATCACTTCTGACCAGGTCATTGTCGATGGAGATGGTGCTGCAGAAGAGATCGCCTGCCCACTCAGGCTGTTTGGCGCATTCTCGCCAATTCCAGTGCTTCGTGAATCGTGGTGGACCTTTGTCTTTCTTCACGCTGTAGTGTACCGTAGTTACGAGGGTCGGGCACTAAATTATGCAGGGATTCGCGCCACCACGATGGTCTGCACAACATGTGCTGGTGCGTTTCAGGGGCGGGTTGAGTTTGGACTCGAATGAGGAAGGTCATAGCATACGGCACGCTTCGTCTCGGTCCAGTGCGCCTCTGACGGTCTGGTCGCCACGACTCCCGTCCGCAACACCGTCACCGCACTCGCGGCCGCAGAGAGGGCGACAGCGACGAATTCCGATGAAGAAGCAAGCAGCATCGCACGACCTCGTACTCGACCGCAGCGGAGCTTCCGGCCATGGCAAGCTACACCTTTCCACCCCGGCTCGCGGAAGCCTCGACGACCCACGGCGATAACAGCAACAGCCCGCCGCAGCGCCTGCCCAATGGCTCGACACACCACGCAAGGGCGAGCTCAATGCACCTGTCGCCCTCGGCAGGGGCGACGAGCGTGTACATGAATGGCAGCGGCAGCTACGCGCACCTCAAATCGGCCAGCACGACCACGCTGTACACCCATGCCGAACGCTCAAACGAAGCTACGCCGCAAGCTTCGCCTGTCGACGAAAGCAGACGCCTGTCACCCCAGATCTCCGACATTCTGGCTCAGCAGCGCAACCACCACCCGTTCGCTCCATTTGGCCACGATACACATTCCAACCACGACCACCACTCGCTCCACCCCGCGCACGCCCACTCCCACAGCGAGCCGCTGTCGCCCATGAAAAGGCCAACGAGGCCACGCGGCGAATCTGATCTGGGCAGACCGGCAGGCTCCCTCCACCCACACCTGCAAAAGGCGTCGCCGTCATGGTTCTCGCTGCCAGAGGCTCTGACGAGCCTGCTGATACCCTTGCCGTACATGCTGGCGTCAGCAGCATATCATCCAGCTGGTTTTGTCGAAGATGGGCTACCTCCGCTCTCCGCATACGAAAGATTACAAAAGTCGGTACTCGAGGACGGCGCTGCGGGACATAAAGAATCATTGGTGAGGAGAGGCTGTGGGTTCGTGGAAGCATGTACGCTTACGAGTGGCACATTGCTATTGTTGGGCGTAGCAGCCAAGATAAGAGGTTCAGATCGAGTCCTGGACAGGCGAAAAGAGAAGGCAGAGGCAGCTTCGACGGAGGGACTCGTTACACCTGCATCGGCTCAGCGCATCCTGCGTCGAAGCTTAGCGATTGGTCTTCCTTTCTATGCGTGTACGCAGATCGGGGGCATGCGGACAGGCATTGCGCTGTTGATGACTGTGGCTTCTGGATTGACCAGTACGGACATGCTGCACAGGCCGACCTGGATCGATTGGCAACAAATTCTAAAGATGCGGAAAGCATCGATAGCCGTCCTTCTTCTGGGCCTATTGTTGGATCTCAGCGGTGTTACTTTCAAGGCTGCACCCTCTGACATATTGCTTGGATACTTCGCATTGGCGTGCTCCATCTTCTTCATCCCGCCCCCTCTACCCTCTGCAGGCATATCCGCTTTCTCCTCGCAGCCAGCGAGCGCTGTCACGCCGACCACCCCGCTGACTGGGCGGTCCTGGTCTTATACTGTCTCCTCTTCTATTGTATCATCTACAAACGAGATCAATTTGACCATTGCAGCCGGCGTGATCATGTCGATATTGACACTGCTTAGCTCTGGAGTCCTCGCAGCATCGCCTTCAACAACGCCACTTGCGATCGCCTTTACCACGCTGTCTATCGCCTCCTCGGTAGCAGCAGTCCTGGCAGGACGCCCTTCAGCACTTCGAACTCCGCGCATGGCAGGGCTTGGTATTAGCTGTTTTACTTGTGCGCTCTTCGCATTTCTCTTCTCCCCCTCCCTCTGGCCAGGGACAATTTTGAATGGCGGTCTTTCAGCGCTTTCATATTTCAGCGTTTTGTACGATACGCAGCTGAGCACGGCTCATCAGCATCATCACGACCACGCTCACGATCACGCACATAACACGCAAACGCATAGCCAGACCGGGCAGACGGCTTCTGGTCTCACGAAATATTTGTTACGAAGTTGCGAGCCGGGCTCGCTGATGCACGGCATTTTGAGTGAGAAGGATTCGCGCCGAATAGCGTACTTCACATGGTAAGTGAAACGTGCCTGCTTCTGCTGGAAGTTTGCTCTAACACAATCGCAGCCTGAATTTCGGCTTCATGATCGTCCAAGGAATTTACGGATACCTCAGTGGGTCGCTTGGTTTGCTCAGTGACACGGTCCACATGTTCTTCGATTGTCTGGGCCTTGTGGTCGGTTTGGGTGCTGCAGTGGCATCCAAATGGCCAACTAGTCCAGAACGACCTTACGGTTGGGGCAAGCTTAACACTCTTGCCGGCTTCGGCAATGGCATCTTTCTGATGCTGGTCAGTGTGGAGTTCATCTGGGAGGCCATGGAGGGCATCGTGGAAGGCAAGGAGTTGCGCCATGTCCAGGAACTTCTGGTTGTGAGTACGCTGGGGTTTTTGGTGAACATGGTGGGTCTCTTCGCATTCGGGCATGCGCATCACGGACACGATCATGGCGGTCACTCCCACGGACATTCCCACGGACACTCTCACGATCATTCGCATGGCCATTCTCATGGCCAGTCGCACGACCACGGTCACTCGCACGACCATTCGCATTCGCACGGACACTCACATCAGAACTCGGTACATAGCCACAAACCGAACGACTCCTCGGGCACGAACGGAGACATCTCCGGATACTGCGACCACAAGCACGAGAAGAAAGAGGCAGCTCACTCGCACGATCATGGCGACGATGAACATAACGAAAACATGCACGGCATTTTCCTACACGTCGCAGCTGACGCCGGAGGCTCTCTCGCCGTTATCCTCAGTACAGCAATGACACTCTGGAAACCTTGGTATCTATGGGATCCCCTTGCGACCATCATCATCGCCATCCTGATTTTCGCCGCCGCCGTCCCACTCGTCATCAGTTCAGGCCAGAAACTCCTCCTCGTCATCCCGGATACCCTCGAATATGAAATCAAAAACACATTGCAAGAACTTGGTGAAATTCGCGGCGTGGTTGGATACGCTGTTCCGAGATTTTGGATCGATGATCGAGATGAAGATGGCGATGGAGGAGGACATCATGGTCATAGTCATAGTCACGCACATGGACATGATCATGGAGGGCATGGGGGCGGATCAAAGAAGAAGAAAGTCCAAGGTGTGATTCATGTCATTGCCAATCCGGCGGCGGATCTGGATGATGTGCGACATCGAGTTGATGAGTTTTTGAGGGAGAGGAGGATGGATGTCGTTATTCATGTGGAACGCGAGGGTGAAGGGTCGTTGTGTTGGTGTGGTGGGGGCGCGACCGGGACGGCAAGGAATAGTGGGAGTGGGTTTTGATCGGCTACTAGCCTGTACTCGTGTATGCGTGGGAGCGATGAGGTGAGGATGGAGGTGAATGGATTCAGAGGTCTTGAAAGGAGGATTGTCTGCATGAGTGAAATGGGGCGCGTGTTTCTTGAGCGTTCGAAGCGTTGCATTGTTGCTTTTGCTATACTTGATTGAGATGGGTCTGTATCTGTGATGGAAGAATCTGTACTTGTATGAAATCAGAGATCTGTTCATGTACGCGGAGATATGAAGATGTGAGCATTTGACTATCCTTCGAGGCCTGTGCAGTATCTATATGACCGACTTCTGCGAGGGAGAGAAGGTAGGTACTGTGCAAAACATCATACTACGGAACGATTCCGTCTTCGACTGGCTTTCGTCCACAAGACAAAAAGTCCCGCAGCAAGCAGATATCAGGTAATCAAAAGTTTCGAGTTTCTGTCGATTCGATTTCATCATGCCCTCTACTCATGTCTCTCTCTCTCTCTCTCTCTTCTGTACTCATACAGTCGGAAACTTTCGTCTTTCCCTCTGGCCACTGCTTCCTATGCGACAACCCTTTTAACAATTCGCTTCTGACCCAAGGGAAATCTTGAACTCATCACTCATGACTCTTTCCCAGCTGACAATGCTCTCTTCCAAATTCGTTCTTCATCCTAGGCATGTAGACCTTCTCATACCAATCCATCGTATAATGACAAAGCCGACACGATCGTCTCGTCTCGTTTACTTCCCTCCTGCGAAGAAAAGTCAGTCCGGCGCAACTCGCACCAAAATACTCAATACACGCAGAGAGAACTCACCTTAAACTCGGCCATATCCAAACTCCCATTCTCATCCTTATCCATCATCCTGAAAATCTTCTTCACCCGCTTCTCCGGCGTATCCTCATCCTCGGGCAACTTGACCATACTGCCGACCATTTTATATATCGCCTCGACAATGGCGAGCATTTCATCGTAGCTGATTTTGCCATCGCCGTCAATGTCGTATAATTGAAAGGCCCAGTCGAGTTTGTCTTCCATTTTGCCGCGCGAGGTGACGGAGAGGGCGCAGATGAATTCTTTGAAGTCGATGCTGCCGGATTTGTCGGCGTCGAAAACGTTGAAGACGTAGTCGGCGAAGGAGGAAGGGTCGCCGAAGGGGAAGAATTGTTTGTAGATTTTTTGGAATTCGGATTTAGTGAGCATGCCGGAGGGGCAGTCTTTGAGGAAGCCTAGTCACGGATCCTCGTCAGTATATGCGAACTGGCTGTCGGGTGGATTGTGTGGTATACCTTTATACCATTGTTGCAATTCCTTCTTGTCAAAATGTGTGGCTTTTTGTAGGTCGACAAGCTCTTGCTGCGACAGTTTACTCTGACTGGTTTTGTGATGAACGGTTAGCTTGTCGGGTTCCATTTCCAAATGCGACACGCCCGTGCTCTTGGTGATCTGGTGCTCGAGGTCCTTTATGCCAATCTTGAGGGCACACTCCTGTTTGGCTTTGAATTGAGGATAGGTCTGCGAGACGTAGCGCGGGATATGGTATGGACGTGGCCGGGCATGGTGGCTCGTCGCTATACTGCCTCTTCGCTCTTGCGACTGCGACGGTTCTTGTTCGGCGGTACTATCGGCTGACAGTGGTTCGTCTGGAACGATGTCGAAGACTGGGAGTTCAACCTTGGGGGTGTCGGCCATGATGTGTGCGGTTCAGGAGATGTATGTGCCTGTCGCACGACAGTTCGGCGGGGATGGCAGTTCCGGAGCAAGTATCCAACGCGAGCAGTTTTGTTCGCCGGCGGCGGAGCACGCGAACACAGCGCACGAGGAGCGAGCCGGGATGGCACTCCACTTGAGCGTCGCCCATTCCAAGATTGATGTGCGGTTGTCACGTCATATCGGGCACAGGCGGTGGTGACACGTGAGGGAAGTGGGCAGCGACCGACTCACCTCTTGCCCATGCTGGGCGACCTCCTCGTCTACTGCGCTGGCGAGGGCGAGGCAGATGCGCGCGCTTGGCGTGGACGGGACAGGAATGAGGCGGGCGCGCGTGGGCTGCGGAGCGGCGAGGGTCGAGGCGGTGCGAGATGCGGTGGCTGCGTGGTTGTATGGCGGGCAAAGGATATGTCGTGGGCGAGCCGGGCTGTGAATGTGGATGTTTGGTCAGTCAGCGTCAGCAGGAGAAGGAGTCGAGTCGTCGTTCTAGACTGGCGGCGATGAGATCAAAGAGCAGAGCAGGACCCCACCACGCACGCACGCTCTGCAACTGCAGCGCGCTTCCACCGGCAGCTCAGCACGCGCGGGACTCAGCTCCGTGCCCTGTGCGTTTGCCCTCTTCAGCCGATCCGACGACGACGTGTCCGCTGCGCGTGTCAATCGACGCGTTGCATCGACGATAGCGCTGTCTTCGCGAACTCTATCAGCATTCGGCGATGCTCGTGAGTGTCCGCTGGCAAGAGTAGCACCGCGACAACGGACAGTCTGCACAGTCAAACAAGCATCCGACGCTTTCAGGGACAGAGCTTGTGCGTGAGCTGACAAGTTTCAGCGGCTCCGAGCCTGCCAGACACGTGCGCTGCACAACTCCTCCCTTCCCAACACCACCTTCTAGAAGCGTCGTCATGTCGAATCCCTACTTTGACCGCGTCATTTCGCCCATGAGCAGCGAGCATGGCGGCTCTATCCTCTCCCCGCCCACGCCGTCCACCCCAACTGCAACTGCTGGCAACAAGTCCAATGCCCTGCAAAACAGGGTCACGAGCGTGCTCTCGGCCTCCTATGCAGACCTCGAGATCAGAGATGCCCTTTCCATCTTGGACGAGAGGGGCTTGCAGAACACTGCTGATGCCCGACGAAATTTACGCCTCGATGTGCAAGACGAGCTCATCCAATGCAATGGCGAAATCATCCACGATTTTGGCAAGGTCGCCGAGCAGCTCAAGCGCATCGGGACTGCCATCGCAAATCTGAATGCCAGTTGCGTGGAAATGCGAAAGCATGTCACAGCCTCCAGCCGTGAGACAGGTCCAATGCTCGACGAAGCCAAGTCCATATTGGCAGAGAGACGTCAGGTCGAGACCAAACAGCAACTGCTAGATGCCTTCACGAAGCATTTCGTGGTGTCAGATGCTGATCTTGCCACTCTGACCTCTACTGCGGAGCCGGTCAACGATGACTTCTTCCGAATCATGACCAGAGTCAAGAAGATTCACGAAGACTCTCAGCTTCTGCTTGGTTCCGAGAATGAGCGCTTAGGACTCGAGATTCTGGAACAAAGCTCACGGCAGCTCAATTCAGCATATCAGAAGCTGTATAGATGGGTGCAGCGGGAGTTCAAGTCACTGGATCTGGAGAATCCGCAAATCAGCGGAGCCATTCGACGAGCTCTACGAGTGCTGGCAGAGAGGCCGACGCTGTTTCAAAACTGTCTGGACTTCTTCGCAGAAGCTCGAGAAAACATCTTGTCGAACAACTTCTATTCCGCTCTCACAGGCGCACCTGTCGATGCAGATCATCCAGTCCTTGGCAAGGCTATCGAGCTGTCGGCTCACGACCCCCTCCGATATGTCAGTGACATGCTAGCATGGGCACATTCGGCCACAGTGTCCGAAAGGGAGGCTCTCGAGGTGCTCTTCATCTCCGAAGGTGACGAGATCGCAAAGAGCATCCAAGCTGGCATTGAAAGCGAGCCATGGTCTCGTGCGGACGGAGAGAGTGCCGCACTGCCATTCGATGGCCGCAAAGCGCTCAACGAGTTGGTAGACAGAGACCTTGCTGGCGTTTTCCGACAGCTGAAGCAGCGAACTGAACAAGTCGTACAGAGCCACGAAGATGCAACGCTGGCCTACAAGATCTCGAATCTCGTGAACTTCTATGCGGGCATCTTCACGAACCTGCTTGGAGAGAGCTCAGCCCTGCTTGAAATTCTTCGTCCACTTTCAGACAGTGCGCTTCGAGCGTTCAGATCTGCGATGCGCGACCATGTTGCGAACTTGCAAACAGACTTCGCTCTTTCTACAGACGACCTTGCGCCTGCTGACTTTTTGATCGATGCCTTGGAGACACTCAAGGTCCTGATGAAGAGCTACGACACATCAGTAGCCAATGTGAGTCTTGCACAACGCATTCAGGGCTTCCAGCCAATTCTCCAGGAGGCCCTCGACCCGTTCTTGGCAGGCTGTGAGAACATCACAACGCGACTGCGGAAACCAAACAGCCACATCTTTGCCCTCAACTGCCTTCTTGCTACCAAGGAAGTCCTCGGCGCCTACTCCTTCGCGGATCAGTCGGAAGCGCTACAGCCCAAGATTGACGCCCATGAACAAGAGCTCACCCAATCTATGCACAGATGGTTCCTCAAACAATCCGGCCTCGAATTGCTCGCAGAAAACATCACTTCGACAGACGACTTCGCTTCATCATACAAAGATCCTAGCCAAATCATTTCTGTCGCCCAGCAACTCGACGTTTTCCTACCCACTGCTACCGAAGACGCAAGAGCATTTCTTGCACAGCTAGAGAACAAGACTCTGGCTCGGAGGATTATTGAGAACGCAGCAGAGATCTTCTGCGAAGATTTCCTGGAGATTGAAACACTGGTCGTACAGGCCGATGAGCTGAGGATGAAGCAGGTCAATGGAGACGTGGAAGAGGAGGTGTGGTTGCGAGAAGTCTTTCCCAGGACTGAGGACGAGATCAGAGTGTTGTTGAGTTGAGCACATACACGGGTGAAAGTTTTCTGTGAAAGTTCCTCGTCAACGCACTCGTCTGCTCACGTCAGGACGAACAGATTCATCATGAGCCACAAGAGAGACATTCGGGCTTGCCTATAGCATTCGTGCTTGGTCTTCTCTCTGGTTATACCTTCTTCGGTGCCGAATCTGCAACAAAGCATCTACTGTCAACATCAACACATGGCCATATGCGAAACACTCTTGGCACGCTGGACAGAGCTCGGCGCACATCTCCTCAATTTCCATTGCGTGAAATTTGTCCTCAGTTCCAATCACATCTCATCACGAGTTACACTGATCACTCATCGGCTTACACCAGACCGCGTAACTTCTCATCTTTCATAAACACGACACCATACTCCTGCAATACTGTCAATACCATTGACCTAAAACGGTCGCTGCGTCCGTTCCTTCGGTTGCGATGCTCCACCATGCTATCCACTTTCTCGCATGACAGCACAGGCTGATCTTCGGGGATGGCGTGAAGGAGCTGAAGCTCTCCACATATCTTATCGGACTTTGCACTCGGTTTGCCGAGTTCCATGCCGCCCACCAGTAACCTCTCAGACAAAGGTCCTTTTGGTATGCGGCTAAGGCTTTGCACGCGAGAGGATGCGCCTCCTGGAGGGCGATCACCAGCTGCAAGTGCATACTTATCGACTGCATAGGTAGCTGCTCGAATGTAAGCCGAATTTTGTTTGTCGGTGAGCTAGAACCGACGCATGTCAGATTCGTTCGAGTGGTAGAGGGAACGTCAGACAGATATTTCGACAGTTCTGTGCTCCGGATCTGTTGTTTCGCGCTATCTCGCGTGACTGAGAAGCAGAAAAAGAACAGCAGCGACGAACGTCCGGCCCAAGCATTTACTCTCAGCAACCTCTTCATCGACACAAATCGAGACTCAAGCGCAGACATGGCTTTCTCATTCTCCTTGGACCTCCTGTCCTCTCCAACTGTCCTCGCCGCTCTCGTTCTCACCCTTTACCTCATCTACGCGCACATCATTTCTCCATCCAAACTGTCTCACATTCCGGGCCCATGGTACACTTCTCACAGCACGCTTCCCCTCCTCTACTGGATCACCTCCGGCTCAGCCTGGTCCAAATATGGCCACCTCTGCCAAGAATACAATTCCAACCTCATCCGCATCGCGCCCGGCCACCTCATCACAGGCTCCGTCAAAACATGGAAGAAAATCTATTCTTCCTCCTCCTCTTCCTCGACCAAGGGCTCTTCCCCCGGCTACCCCCGCTCCGACTGGTTCAACGCCATGCGTTTCGTCCCCAACCAAGACAACACGCTCTCGATGCGCAACGAAAAATCCCACTCTGACCTCCGAATGAAACTAGCAGCAGGCTACGGTGGCAAAGAAGTCCCCGACATGGAACACAAAATTGACGAACAAGTCCTCCAACTCATCTCCCTGATTAACAGAAAATACATTTCGAATTTAAAAGACGGAATCTATAAACCTATGGATTTCGCTCGCAAAAGCCATTTTTTCACCCTCGATGTCATTTCCTCTCTCGCATTCGGAGAGAGTTTTGGGGATTTGAGGGATGATAATGATAATTATGGATATCTTGAACAGATGGAACAGGGGATTACACTAATCAACGTCATGGCTGTTTTGCCCAGACTCTACTTATTCCTTGAGAAGAGCAAGATTTTGGCGCTGGTGGGACCGAGCGAGAGGGATGATTTGGGATTGGGAAAAGCGTATCGGCTGGCGAAGGAGTTGGTTGGGAGGAGGTTTCGGAGTGGTGCAAAAGAGGATGAGGGGCCGAATGAGGATCGAAAAGATATGATGGGATCTTTTTTTCGACATGGGATGAAGAGGAGTCAGGTGGAGAGTGAGGTTGTGTTGCAGATTTTGGCGGGGAGTGATACGACTGCTACGGCTGTGAGGAGTGTTTTGTTGAATGTGGTGAGTTGTGAGAGGGTTTATCGAAAATTGATGAAAGAAATTCTCGAGAAGATGGAGGGGGTTGGGGAAGAAGAGGTTGTCAAAGACTCGACGGCGAGAGGGATGAAGTATCTTCAAGCTTGTATCAAAGAAGGATTGAGAATTGCGCCGCCTGTGAGTGGGTTGTTTTCGCATGAGGTTCCGGCCGGAGGGGATGAAGTTGATGGGTATTTCGTTCCTGGGGGAACGAGGATTGGGTAAGCAACAGTCCCTCGACACACCAATATTTCTTTCCGCCAGCTAACCACAGATCACAGATGGTCCACCTACGCCATGACCCGCAACTCTTCACTCTTCAGTCCAGATGAGCACTGCTTCCGTCCCGAACGCTGGCTCCTACACGAAGAGAATGGCGACTGCGAAAGCGCCGCTAAGCTCCGCGAAATGGATCAGAACAACGAAGTTATCTTCGGCTATGGCCGATTCAAATGCCTTGGACAGCCCGTGGCTTTGATGGAATTGAACAAGATTTTTGTGGAGTTGCTGCGACGCTTCGATTTCCAGATCTGTGATCCGAAGAAGCCGTATGAAGCTGACTTTCAGATTGGCGTTTGGACGCAGATTGGATTGTGGATGACTGTTACGAGGAGGGATGAGCGGGCTTGAGGGGTATCAGCAGGACAACTGGCGATTGCAGCCCCAGACACATCGAAACGCAGAAGACGAGAAACACGGACCTCTGAAATTGAAGTCGACTTCGCTCTGGTGATAGCCAGCCCACTTGTTAGGGCGGCTCTCGGATGTCTGGCACGAAACTGCTCCGAGTGCCAAGCCTCGGCCCCTGAGGCACCAACAGCTTCCGTGACTTCACCTGGTGTTGAAGCTAGCAGATCTGTCTAAATTTATCACCCAACCCTAAGCTTTTAGTCATTAATTCAATGTTGTTCCGTATTGAGGAAGTGCATACTCACTTCGCGAGCTCGTATAGAGAAAGGCCACGAGCGATGGCTATGAATGAGCTACGCGACGGCGCTTGCGGTTCTTCAGATTTGCAAAACAGTCTTGATGGACACGCAATGCTTACCTGTTACTGGTAAGGAAGATTTGCAGCGAGCAGCCTGTCAAGAATACTTGCTTTGCAAGGAATTTATCATCAGAGCTCCGGCAGAAGTCCCAGCGGGATACCACAGCCATGCTTGGTATATGCTCACAAGCTATCTGGCAGTCTACTTGCTACAGGAAGGACAGGTACATGCTTTCTCTGCGACTGTTTTTCGCACATTGCACACCAGGGGCTCTTCGGCCATCGATTCCACCAATGCCTCAAACGTACTCGTAGCACAAAAGCTCATTCCGGATATCCATGACATTCTCCGCCGTCACATCCTCCAGCAACCCAAACAGACTGATGCCGTGCTGCAGAGTCGTCGTCTCGTTTCCTTTAACGGCATCATCCCGCCTCTTCGGACTATGCTTCCGAACATGTGCCTCATGTCTCTTGCGCATTCGAGCAGGAATTTCGCCATTTGGCGCCCACCCCTCAGGAACCGGCGCAGGACGATCAGGATCCTTGACCGTCGGCCCGCCAATCGCATACAACCTTTTCTCCAAATCCACAACCTGCCAGTCCCACCAGAGCTTATCCACGAAAGCGTGATGGACATAGAACATCGGATCTCCGGGACTCGAGATGGGGTTCAACATCTAACTCACACCGAAAATCATTAGCAAAAGCCGACACATCGAACAACACTCGCATCAAAAACACGAAATGAATGCGGAAAAATGAGAAACTCTTACCTCCCCTCCAACACCACTATGCCCCGCCGAATGCGGATAAAACTCAATCCTCTCCCAAGCCTCCTCAAAAGTTGTCGAATTCCTCACAAAGTCGAGGAAAAACTTTGAAGCAGCTTGACTCGCAACATCATCGATCGCGCGCTCCAAACAGTGCACGGAATTATTCTTTCCAGGTCCGATGACGAGTGTGTAGTTCTTGAACGGTCCGTCACGAATGCAGCCTGCCTCCCTTCCCCCAAACCCAAACCCCGCATCAAAAATACTCGAGTTCGCAAAATGTGATGCATCGCGTTCTTCGTCCCAGTAGGGCTGTGCGCCTGTGTAATTACATTTGTTGCGAAGCAGAGTTTCGTGCGCGTAGGTCATGTAGCGGTGATAGGGGAGGAAAGCGCCGACTTCGTGGATGGTGTCGGACTGGATTTGGTGTTGTTCTTGGAGGGCTTGGAAGAGGGTTTTCGCTACCGGAAAATGCGGGAGGAGGTCTGAGTTCTGTAGTTCTAGTGGGTTATTGAGGAGGCAGACTTCGGCGTCGAGGTAGGATTGTTTTTCGGGGTTGGAGAGGGTGTGCCTGTTTTGTGAATTGAGTGAGCTTCTTTAATCTTCTGAGAATCAGTTCCGAGACGTCGTGTCGTCTCACTCACCATGCTTTCCGTTGAATCGGCTTCGCACAACGAGGATGCGCGGTTTCGAGAGCAGTGCAGGATGATTCTGCAGTCTGCGCATTTACAGCGAGTAACTGTCCGCACACGGCGAACAGAATTCCAGAACCCCTCATAATTGCAAAACCTGCTTGTCTATACCAGCATACAAAAAAAAAGCCAGCAGCCGAAATTCCTCTTGTAGCAACAACATATTCATGGCGTCGATCATTTCCCCTTCTCTGTCACTCCGTATCGCGAAACATGCCAAAAGAGTAGCGCCCGAAGCTGTTCCACCTTATGCTTAATTTGACCTGTCGGTAGCGTATAGTCTACTTTCGTAGACTATGGCGGTCGGCGGGAGTGCACAGCCACACTCGATCCAGTCTCGTTCCCGTTGTGGTAAAAGTTTGAGTCTTGGTATCGCGCAGTATGTTCGTAAACTTCGATGCCAAAAGCGTCCTGCTAAGAGGTCGGTCTCAAGAGCAGAGTTAAATATAAAATAACGTGTTTGATAAGCATGTGAATCAGATAGGCATGTGCATCAACTTCCATCTCGTATCCACCACCACCACTAAACGCGTCCATTATTCCACCATTTTACGCGATGGCACCTCCAAACGAAGAGTGTATTCAGAATGCTGTTCGTGATTACCTATCAGGTCGATTTCCAAGCGTGCGACGCGCTGCAGCCGCCTACGGAGTCACATATTCTACCGTCAACCGCAGACTCCATAGTACGGCTCCAAAGACTGGTACACCGCCAACGAACAGAGCCTTGACGCCGGTTGAAGAGGAGGTAGTTTATCAGAAGATTCTGGACCTAGATTCACGTGGTTACTCGCCAACACAGGCTATAATCAGAAGCTGGGCGTCCTCAATAACCAAGGCACGGAATGGACAAGAGGTTGGCCAAAGATGGGCTTATAACTTTGTCAAGCGTTATTCAGGCTTGGAAACGCGGTTGTCACGGAGGCTGTCAAACCAGAGGGCTAAGAATGAGGATCCAGAGGTTATCTTGGAGTGGTTTACACTCGTTCAGAACATGATAGCCTACCATGGAATTACCCAGCACGACATTTACAACTTTGATGAGAGTGGATTCAGGCTTGGACACTGTCAGAATACTATGGTTGTTACTGCTACAGAGCGTAGGCGACGACCTAAGGCCTTGGTTTCTGATTCAACGCAGTGGCAGACTGTTATTGCCTGTGTTAATGCAGAAGGCTGGTCAGTGCCTCTATATATTATCTTCTCTGGCAAGGAAATCAATAGGGCCTGGTTTAAACACCTGCCACCAACTTGGAAGCTTGGAGTTAGTCCTAAAGGCTGGACATCCTTTGATCACGCAGTCCAGTGGATCCAGCACTTTGATGACTATACCAAGCATAGGACTGTTGGTCAGAAGAGGCTCTTAATTCTGGATGGCCATGACAGCCATATGACACCAGAGTTTGAGTTATTCTGTGAGGAACAAGGCATTATTACCCTCTGCATGCCACCACATTCCTCTCACTTACTCCAGCCTTTGGATGTTGGCTGTTTTAGTCCATTGAAGAAGGCATATTCAGCCAGAATCCAAAGGCTTGGCATGGCTGGATACCACTACCTGATCAAAGAAGACTTCCTACCACAACTCAAGCCTGCCTATGAGGCTGCATTTACCCTAAACACAATCAGAGGTGCCTTCAGAGGCTCAGGCTTGCTACCACTAGATCCACAGGCTGTGTTGTCCAAGCTGACACTCCGTCACAAGACACCAACTCCACCTCCACCTTGTTCATCAGATACTCAAAATACCCCTCAGTATCCAAGGCAGATTGAGAGGCAAACTAGCAAGATCAAGGCTAGGGTTGCTAGTCATCAAAACAGCTCACCAACCTCAATCCTTGAGGCAGTGGACAGGTTGTCAAGAGGGTTCAAAAGGTCACAGGCTGCTATGACGTTACTCCAGGCTGAACATAACCATATGAAGACTATAGTTGAAGAATTACAGTCTCATAGGGCACCAAGGAAGAAAATCAAGCTTACTCTTGGACTTGACACTGATGAATTAGCTGCTAGAGACATGGCTCAGTCACAGGCTCAAATGGTAATGGAGTTAGTTAGTCAGGCTGAGAAACAGCCAAGAGCTAAACCAACCTGCAGCAAGTGTGGTATCCAAGGACACAACTCAAGAGGTTGTCCATTAGATAGAGTGACTTCTGAGCATTCAATTGATCCATCTTTGAGGTAGTTCTGACACCTATAGCATAAGATATCAATAATTAAAGTCATCCACCTCGTAAAGTTGATGCACATGCCTATCTGATTCACATGCTTATCAAAC
>JAASLG010000206.1:0-34307 GCA_013365235.1 Cercospora sesami
GCTGCAGGCTTCTCTTTTGGGAGTTGTGCGATGATTCAGGAGTTCCAACCTTTTCGACCAGAGTTCTCAATGCGCCTTCGGTGGGCTCGCCAACATTCACGTAGTTGCCAGTCTTGCTGTCATAAGCCAATTCTGCATCGTTGCAGATGGAGGCACATTCGGTGATCTGTGCGATGGTCTTCGAAGTGGCAGCTGGTGCTTCAATGACCTTCTCGCCTCGCTTGACAACGCCTTCTGGAGCAAAGCTGCTACCCTCCACATCCAGCTCTTCGAGTCCAGATTGTCCTTCGTTAATGTACACGATTCTGTTAACGCTCATTTGATTCGTTGTCAAAGTACCGGTCTTGTCAGAGCAAATCACACTGCAGCTGCCGAGAGTCTCCACAGATGGCAGGCTGCGCACGATCGCATTCTTCTTAGCCATTGTTCGTGTTCCCAATGCAAGACAGGTCGTGATGACCACGGCAAGACCCTCAGGAATGGCAGCGACACCAAGCGACACGGCGATCTTAAGGTAGTAGATGGCTCCCTTCGTCCAGGATCCGCCGAAAGAATCGTCGTTGAAGTGACGAATGTTGATCAACCAAACGAGGATACAGATGCCAGAAATGACCTTTGCCAGAGTGTCGCCGAAATCGTTGAGCTTCTCCTTGAGAGGTGTAGGCTGAGAGATCTGCGAGGTGATGCTCTCGTGGATGTTTCCCATCGCGGTGCTCGTTCCAGTGAGGACGACAATGGCATGAGCATGTCCGGTCACCACCGTCGTTCCCGAGAACAACATGTTGATCTGATCCTGCTTGACAGCTTGTGTATCCTTGATCGCCGCAACATCCTTGCCCACACTCTCGCTCTCTCCAGTCAAGATACTCTGGTCCACGCGGAATGAATTGCTGTTGATGCTGAGCAGCCTGCAATCGGCTGGCACTTGGTTCCCAACGGCCACGTCCACGATATCACCTGGGACTAAGTCTTCTGCCTTGACTGTCTGAATCTTGCCATCACGTATCACCTTTGCCGTGTTTGCAGTGTATTCCTGCAATGCAGCAATCGCCTTTTCTGCCGAGCTCTCTTGACTAACTCCAACGACTGCGTTCAATATCAGGATGGTGAGGATGACAGCCGGGTCGACGAATGCCGTCCATCCTTCTTCCTCTTCGAAAAGTGCGAGAACGAACGATACGGCGGCGGAGCCCAACAGGATGATGACTAGCTGATCCTTGAACTGCTCGAGGATGAGTTCCCATATGGGCGTGGGAGGGTCTTCTGGGATGGCTGTTGATGGATGGTCAGTGCTGCCATCTTTGCTGGTGCATGATGTCGTTGTGCATACCATTCTTTCCATACTTCTTCCTCGCGCCTTCAACAGCGCTCGATGAGTAGCCTGATTGCTCAGTGACATTGAAGTGCTTGAGCACGTCTTGCGGCGAGCGCACAAACGCGTTCTCCATGGCTAGCGCCGATGACACCTTGCAGCAGGTTCGTGGGTGCGACCTCTCCGACACAGCTCTTCTCGCAGCGGAGGGGAAAATCTAGAAAACTTCGCCGCTTCTTATCATGTCCGGCGTGTGGCAACGGTGGGTCTGCGGTGGTGACGATGGTGGTGGGGATGCGACTCAGGACACGTTGCGCCTCGTTCGGCGGAGGATGGCGCTGTAGTCTCACACGTGCACGCGGTGGTCTGGACGAGTACTCGGAGGGTGCCAGATGTTTCTACGGAACAGCGGCCAAGAGGCCACCTATCGAAGCAAAAACCTACGTTTGCCGACCACGCAGACCCCACGATCGCCTGTTGCATGATGCAGGTCCTGCAGCTGCGGCCATGTTGCATGCGGCCTGAGCTTGGCATTGAGCTTCCTTCCGCTTCCGGCACTCTTCATCTTCCTCTCTCCTGCACGCCAATGCCCTTCGTCAGACCGCTTCGTAGAGCATCCAATACCCTTCAATTTCACAATGAAGCTAGCCCCTTCATTCAATGACTCACAGCGATCGCAAAACGGAAAAGTTGAGCAAGTGGAACACAGGGAGCAGGGAAAGACCGCAGCACTGAGAGCGATGCGCTAAACGTTGAGTGAAAGTCTTGGCTTCTGACTGTCTCTGCGTTCTGAAGGCTCTGATTCATTTCTCCTGCCGACAGTGGTTGGCATAGTGTCCGCTTTGATACGCGGAGACGAATGAAACAGACCAGGAGAACCACCTACAGTCGCTGCGAAAAGTACCAATCCTCAGCCTGCCGTACGCCTCCAATGTTGAGAAGATGCTTCCCTCCTCGGACGACAGCAGAGTAGACTCCAAATTGCTCCAAGCACCTGTGGCAACCAATAGCCTCACCACTGAAGCACTTGCTCATTCGCCTCGACAGAGAAGTTCCAGCAGCCCGTTGGTGTGACTATGGTTGCACCTGCCATCTGTTCCCGTTTGTGACTACACGGTCCCATATGCTCGTTCGTCGAACGTGAATTGAACGGGTACTGGAAAGCCGCTATACACTCCTCCCACGACGGCGTCTTCTCTTTTGAATCGTTGCACTCTTTCTTGGCTGAGACGAAAAAGCAGCGTTCGGAGTTACACAGGCTGTCAGCGGCACCGAATACCTCCCCATGCTCGAACTTGATTTCGTTGTCGACAAGGTAGCTGCAGAAGATGTCCATGCTGTGCCAAAAGTCGTCGTAAAGCCTTGCCACCGTGGTCTTGGACGGACGAACACAATCGATTTTCCAATTGTCATTGGCATTGGGCTGCGGCATAACGGGGATCGGAGCGTTAGGACCAGGAGGGGGCATTGGAACCCACCATGCGCCGTTGACCAGGGCGGAGGTGTTGGCGAGAGACGCAGAGAGCTGCTGCTTATTAGCTGAGGCACAAAGAGCTCCTCTTATCTGGCATTCACTCACACTAGGAACCGCAGCGGCGGCAGCAGTCGACGCGGCGAGCAGCACCGTAATAAGCACGTCGATCAACTTCATGATGTGTCGTTTTGCTTCTAGTGGTGATGGTGGTTTGTGGTGGTGGAACGGAAGAGAGAAACGTGAACGAAGGTGGCAATGCCGTCGCAGTAGGGAGTCAGGAGCTCCCCGTTTTCACATGGATGCACGTGAAGTCGAACTGGCCGTTCAGTCAACGGGACGTCGCTCGTGACAATCAGTGCTTGGAATCACGACTGATCTGGGAAGCCGACGGCAGAGATGTCAAGAGTCCTGCGGAGGAGAGTGCATAGTCGCTCGTGATTGACAGCAACATGGCAATTCCAAAATCGGAAATATGCATACTTTTCGATCTCTCGCGCGAACTTGGGTTCGCAGTCTTTTCGGTGTCTCGGGACGGAGTGCCTGAGCTACGCTACAGAAGGTGGAGACAAGACTGAAAATGCAGGTGAGATCAGACTGAGTTAGGTTGCCTTTCACTCTGAGATCGGACAAGTTGCTATCCGCTCAGAAAGAAGCCACTTATGAACGCCACTACTAGGAACCCCGACGAGTTGCCTTGCAAACTGGAAATTCAGAAACATGCCACTTTGCCATCTCTCTCTCCAACTTGGATCCGCAGCTCTCTCGGTATGCTGAGACAAAGCGCCTGAGCTATGCTGCGTAGGGCGGAGAGACGACTAAAACCGCAGGAGAAATCAGACAAAGTTGCCATTGACTCAGAGAGACGTTGCTCGTGAGAGTCAACAGGTGCAAACCCGACGACTTACAACTGCGAACCGGGAGTCCGGAGCTAAATACAATTTGCGATTTCTAGTACGAACTTGGGTCCACACTTCTTTCGCTTGTCGAGATGGAGCGCCTGAGCTGCACTACGCAAGGCGGAGACAAAACGAAAATGCACGTGAAATCGAATCAGGTTGCTATCCGCTCAGAAAATAGTTGCTTGTAAACGCCAACACTAGCGATCCCGATTGATTGCAGCAGCAAAACAGAAATACAGAGACATGCACATTTTGCGGTATCTCTCGCGAACTCCGATTCCGCAACTCCGTCGCTTGTCGATACGGAGCGCCTGAGCGACGCTGCATGAGGCGGAGACAACGAGGATCGATAGGGTATCCAAGTCCACCGGGCAGTGTGAAAGACTCAAGAAACCACTGACTCTCAACGATGCGCAATTCTCAAATATTGAAGATATCTCATTCTGTGGCCTCGCAAGCCTCTCGACAATCAGAGTCACCATCGCCGCAGCCACATATGGCCATCTCGACAATCTCACCAATCAGAATCGCTGAACGTCTCTGGCATTGGCTTGTGAACTTCAGCGGAGAACTTCCAGCATCCCGTTGGCTCAATCGTGCTTGCACCCCTCAGTTTTGGAGGACTTCTCATGCATTTGCCAATGTGATACTCACTTCCAGTCTGAAATGGATACTGCATGCTCAGTATGCATTGCTCCCACTCCACCTTCGCCTTGGGCTTTTTGCACAGGTACTGAGCTGAAGCGAACATACAGCGGACCGGGTTGCACAGGCTGTCAGCGGCGCCGAAAACCTGGGATCACTCGTGTCAGCCAAAGTGAGTGTTCACACTGAAGTGAAATGACACCGAAGTGCAATGACACTCAAGTGAGTAACACAAAAGTGAACCTACCTGGCCCTGATCGAACTCAATTCCCTCATCCTCATCGGAGAGATAGCGGCAGAAAATGTCCAGTGTGTGCCAATAGTCGTCATATTTCATCCACAGCGTGTCCTTGCTCGGCTCAATGCATTTGATGTCGTAATGCAGCGCGGGATCAGGGTGTGGGTGCGGCGGTGCAGGGAGATTGATGTTGACCAAGGTAGAGGTGTTGCCAGAGAGCTGTCGCACAATTGATATCAGTAACTCGAACAGGAAGTGGGTATCTGAGGCGTTCGTTCTGCATGAACTTACACTCGATATGGCAGCGGCAGCGGCAGTGGAAGCAGCAAGGAGTACTGCGATGAGCAGGTCGAGAACCTTCATGGTGGGTGTGATGTGTCGTGTTGGTGTGTTGGTGGTAGTGGGGCGAAAGAGAGAGAATTTGCGAACGAAGGTAGTAATGGCGCCGTCCAGTCATGACTTCCTCACTTCTTCACGTGGATGCATAGGAAGGACTAATGCATGTGACTTGCCATTCACCGAAAGAGAAGTCGCTCATGACAGCAAATTAGAAATCGTGACTGTCGCAGTTTCTCCCGATCAAACCGGCATTGACTACCAACGCCACTGATGACTCTGAATCTAAACACGTAACACAGGTGCTGAACTGGAAAATTGCCACAAACGTTTTTCTGTCTTCTTGCAGAGACACAAAGATCCAGTATCTGTATCTTTGAATAGATCGATGCATCGCAGCTGCTGTATAAAAGAATGAGCGTGGATCGCAGCCCAGCCCATCAAGCAGATAACGACCTCCTAACGAAGCCGACTACTAGTACAGCAGAATTTCGATTGTAAGCCGTCGGTGCCAAAGGATCGGAGTATCGGAGCACGATAATCCTATACGGCTCTTACTTACTTGCTGAAGACGGAGATTATACGACGGAATCCCTTCTACACCGAATCCCGTCCCCAGAGCGGCCCACATGCATTCGCTAGATTACACGTGTTTCTTCATACCAGCGGGCAGTTCGACGATCCAGATGTTTGCGTAATGGACATTGTCGAGCAGTAGCGTAGGCAAAGCTCTGATTTCGTTGATCAGACCCATTCAGGGGTGTCAGTAATTTTTACGGTACTGAAGGAGAGTAATAGTGCAAGGCGAACGGTCATAGAGTTGCGGAGCAGGACGATTCAACTTTCAAAGGGGGGCTTACGGTATGTAGTCTTAGCCTCCAGCTATGCTCGACGGAAGCATTGATGGCCTTTTAGTGATGTAGCTCTGATCATAGCAAGTTGCCTGTTTATTATTTGTTGTCGGACCGGTAGCATAACTTTGCGGGCCACTTCAAGAGTAGCAGCTTGTACTAGGGAGCGTATACGGTGCGTCATGCCTGCATGTCATTCTTCTACATAGTTCTATCTCTGAATACGCAATAATATCATAACATACCTCTTTTCTTATATTGATGGCTCGCTGGCG
The DNA here is from genome assembly GCA_013365235.1 of Cercospora sesami. Classification (NCBI taxonomy): domain Eukaryota; kingdom Fungi; phylum Ascomycota; class Dothideomycetes; order Mycosphaerellales; family Mycosphaerellaceae; genus Cercospora; species Cercospora sesami. The sequence continues at coordinate 6,031 of JAASLG010000206.1, forward strand.
CTTCGGAATATGGGGAGGCAAGAGGGTGCCACCCGATTCTATCGATTTGTGTCTGTTTCTCTGTGCGTACCTAGTCGCCATTGTCATCTATATTGATCATACAAGGCAGCGTTGCTGATAGCATACCTATAGAAGCATTTCGTTGATCACTTGTTTCCTCCCAATCATCAGCCATGGCATGAACAGGCTTTGTATTCTTGTTGCCTCAATCGTCACGTTTCGATACAGGAGCAACGACTGAGCGAGATATAACGCTAAAGAGAAACTGTTTTCCTGGAAAGCGTTAAGAGTTCATTGAACAAGTCTCAACTTTCTGGACTATCCGTTTCGGTCTGCGGTCGACAACAGGGTAGCATCAATTTGGCAATTATGCTGGAAGAAGCTGTGCCTAGTGGTACATGTCTTAGGCGTGAAAAAACTGTCGCTGATATTCTCTGGAGGCATCATCATGCCCTCTCGTCCATCGCTTATCAGCTTAGCAGCGCGAACGCGGCCGCGAGGTTTGGAAAAGGGATAGAATCATATGCGAATAACACAATTCATGAGGTTTTCATTCGAGCGTTTGAGATCGACTTTCTAGTCTCTGCGTACATCACAAGGCATCATCTTTCATGACTTGCCTGTGAACACATCTGATCATCCATCTTTCAATCAGAGCTCTCGCCACCCTCCTCACCCTCCTCACCCTCGTCACTCTCCTCGTCATCACCACCACCACCACCACCAGCAGCAGGCCCAGCAGCAACACCCCACCCAGCATTCCCCTCCGTGCCATCTGGCCCATTTCCATCCATGGCCTCGACCAAATTCTCGAAGACCACCACATTCACCTCCTCAGCGTACCCCGTGCCGGTGTAGAGCACGCTGGTTGTGCCTTTCGGCAACGTGTTCCATGTGTATGGCGTTGGCGGAATGATGACGTTTGGCTGTGGAGCCGTCTGGTAGGCCTGGATGACGCCCACGATGCCGAGCATCAAGTCGACCACGAACTCGGTCGCCTCGCCCTTTTGCTCACGGCGGCCCAAGTACGCCTGCGCTGGCCCGACGATGTCGACCGTCTCGCTGTAGAATTGGCCGATGAAGAACTGGAAGATCTTCTTGGCCGCGGCGTCGACCTCATTCTTGGAACCCACCTCGATGGGCGCGTTGTGGTGACAAAATTTCCGGAGAGGCTTGCAGATCTCGCACCGCTTGACCTTTGCCTTCTTTGCGCTCGCGTTGTCCACAGGGGCGCTCTCGTGGTAATGGCCGTAGACTGAGGCGGCCTTCTCGGCGATGGCTTGGGACAGCGTCTTTGACGCAACGAGAGAGGCGGCGTTGGCTGGCATGTGGCCACTCAGGCTGTATGCGGGGTTCTCAGAGGCGGCGACGGTGTTGTTGGAAGCCATGGCAGAAAGGATTTGGCTCGAGATGGATTGATAAGAGTTTGTGATGTTAAACTATATAGCCACAATGACCTGTCAGTAAAGTCGATCGATGAAGCAATACATAAATGGCGACAATGTTTGCTTACCTGGTTGTGTGTTGATGGAGCTTTGTGTATGTTGCTTTGTGTTGTTTTGTTGACAAGCAATGATCGATGGAAGTGTGCGTTCGAGTAGTTGTTGCTGATGGTTCGAGTGGATGTTGGAGAGAAAGTTTGCAGCAGAAAGGCAGAATTTATAGTGCGAACGAGGCTGCTGGGTGAATGGCAGTGAGTTTTCTGTGGGTCGCTAGACCCACAAATGTTTGTATTCACTCACCGCAGCGGAAGGGACTCGATTGGCTGACAGCCCACAGAATGGTGAATGGCAGGGTAGGTCAACTGTAGGAGTCTCCACTCTCGGATAGCAGAGGCCGAGATTTGCACATGCAATGTTCGATAAAAGCCATTGTGCCTCCGATTTGATGCATGGCTACCTGTGCTCATGGAACTAGCTTATGTGCAGTGTGCGCTTGCATCGGTCATTCAGAGACAGTAGGCCGGACAGGTCAGCTACTTGTGGGCTAGGGGAAGAGGCAGCTTTGCTCATCTGCATTGTTTCCCTACTCGGTATGTTTGTCTTGATCATTGTTACCCGTGCATCACGATAGCAACATGCAGGAACCCGTCAGTATAAGCTACAGCCTTGCCAAGATCGTCCAATCTGGCAGCAAGAGGCACAGCGGCTCCATGCAACACGGGCCTAGCATAGATAGGACTCCTTCTGCTCGGGAAGATCGTAGGTAGTACAGTGTTCAGCGCGGTGCCGATCGTCTGTGGCTGCTTGGAGGCCTGTTGTATGGGGACAAGAGCTTGTACCACTCTCAGGTGACCAGGCGCGACTTCCTCCTCTATGGTCTCGGTGGCTTCTCTGTTACCGGATGTAGGTAGATAAATCTTCATCGGCACGTGTCGTATTGTAAGACCTGGAGGGTTCAGCAGCTTGGCGTTGACTGTGTTGAAAAGTGGTCTATCGTCTGCTAGAAGTCAGAAAGGTCTCAATTAAGAGTGTTAAATGACCTACGATTCTGCACAGCCAACCAAAGATTGTCTGAATCCTCTTTGCTCATTGACATGACTGTCCTAGCTGTCCCGTTTCTGACGTAGTCCGCTTCCTTCACTGCGTTGATGTAGGTATCCTGCATCGTTCGACCTTCTGCATCGAGCTGAATGAGCTGATCCGAAGGGAAGTCTGAGTAGTGGATCACTAGCTGCCAAGGTATAGTCGAAGATCCCGGTGGCTTGCCGCTGAACAATTGGGACTCTTCAGCATCAGGCAGGCCTGGTGGGTCCAGATCAAGCGGTTCAGCACCAGAGAAGAGATCGTAAAGCAGGCCTAAAGGATAGTGCCATTTCATCGGCACACCTTCGAAGGAGATCCAGGCATCATGGGCCGGAACTTCAGGATTGATTAGGCTTGGTGCAAAGAAGGTGTGTAATCGAGGCAGAAGGAAGCCTAGGTAAGACAGTCGAGGATACTGCACCAGATACGGCTCAGACTTATCATAGGTCCTGCAGTCCGATGCCGCTAGCCGGATCTCGAGTGCGATGGATCCGCTCCATATCTTGGTCTGTAAGGCGGCTATGGCGTTGGCGGTGTCAGGCATCACCGCAGACTTCTTGAGGGTGACAGATGCGGATTCGTTACTTCGACCAGCATCGTGATATTGAGTAAGTCCTGGGGAGACGAAGTAAATCACAAATAGTGGTTGTCAGAGAAGCAAGCTGATGTCCACATGGTCGGCGATCGGGGCTTGGCATTGTTCACATGCGACCAACTTGTTGGAGCTTCATGCAGCCACGAACACGACTTCAGCCAGTTGTCAATCATGTCTTCGTCAATACTCCTCACGCCGCCAACCGCGAACGACCCTTCAAAGACTCTTGCCGTTTCTGCACAAGCCAAATCGTTCTTCAAATCGCAATCCTCCTGGTCGCTCCCCTACCCGCTATCGCTCTTCTCCAACTCCGAATCGCAGGAGAAATGGGCCTCGTACGAGAACATCTTCCTTTCTGCGCTACGCACCGGCGACGACGATGCAGCATACCTATGCCTTGAGGAACTCACCGACCGCTTCGGCCAGACAAATGAGCGAGTAGCAGCTCTCCGCGGGCTTTGGGCCGAAGCCACGGCCAAGACACAGGAGGACCTGGAAAATGTAATGAATCACTACGAAGAGATCCTGAAAGAAGACCCTACAGTGTTTACGATTCGCAAGAGGCGGATAGCTTTGCTGAAAAGTATGGGCAAGACGGGAGAAGCGGCCGCAGCATTGACCAACTTACTTGATACAAGTCCCACGGACGTCGAGAGTTGGAGCGAGCTGGCGGAGTTATATGTGCAGCAAGGATTGTATGATCAAGCAAAGTTCTGCTTGGAAGAGGTTCTGTTGCTTGCACCGAATGGATGGAATCTGCATGCACGGATGGGAGAAGTCACAATACTGAGCGCCAATGCGCAGCAAGCTGGGAGCGGAGAACAATTGAAGCAGCTTAGCGAGGCAGTGAGGAGATTCTGCAGAAGTGTAGAGCTGTGTGACGACTACCTGCGCGGCTACTACGGACTGAAGCTGGTAAGTGGGAAGCATTTGTAGACGGCGACAACATGTGGGAGCTAACGGTGTTTCTAGAGCTCAACACGATTATTGGATGTCCTATCCACGAGCAAGAAGGGCCAAGTCACAAGCTCCGACCCTTCGACGGGAGACCTTGCACCGCCAAGCATAGAAAACGTCAAGAAACTGAATGAATTGGCGACAGCAAAACTTGCTGACATTGTACGAAGAAGTACATCTGGCGAGAAGGGATGGGATGGCTACAATGCAGCTGAGATCGCTGCCGCTCGGGAATTATTAGACAAAGACACGCAACAGATTGCAAGATGACCGAGCGAGCCAACACGATATGAAGACATAGACAGGATACCCAGTTGAAACAGAAGGATGAAAGCAATCATCCCAGGCCAGAACACAAAACTGCCTTGGTATATCCGCCAATTCAACCCCTAAGCCACCTTCAACGCCATTACTTTGTCATCCCTCTGTCGATGTCGCCTATGAAATCGCATGCGCAAACACCTTCTGCGCCAGCTCACTCAGCAATCTCATCTTCTCAGGTTGGTCCAACTCCTGGAAGACACTGTACACCGACTTGCCTCTCTTGTCTCTCACAGCACCCAATCGATTCCCCGCCACTGCACCGGCGACCGCACCAGGGAAGTTGCCAACAATGAAGCCCATTGCCCCTCCACTGACCCCTCCAACGATACTCCAGAATGTCCCTGTCGGCCTGTTCTCCCCATCTGCCATTCCCTCATCGCGCATCATCTCTTCAAACACAGAGCCAAATTGCTCATTACTGAATCGATTCGCATCGCCTTCCGTCTTGGCCTGCCCGCCGAACATGTTCCCAAACATGCCGAATGGAAAGTTGAACCCCGCTCCTCCAGCATTTCCTCCTGTGCTCGAGCCAGCTTCTGGTCGTGGAATTTCTTCATCAAAGTCGAAACCTCCAGGAGTGTTCTGCGCGTTCGAGCGCGTGTTTCTGCCACTGCCGGTATTGCTGCCTCCTCCAAAGCCATAGAAGTTCGTGCGTGTAGTATCGTAGTCTCGTCTTCGAGTTGGGTCCGAAAGAGTGTAGTACGCGTCATTTATCTGTTGAAACTTCTTGGTACGGGTTTGACGTTCTGGTGAGTCGGCTGGCACGCGATCAGGGTGGTGACGGAGGGCTTGCTTCTTGTAGGCATCTCTTATTTGCTGCTGGGTTGCTTTGCTGTCGATTTCGAGAGTGGCGTAGTAGTCGACTGGTGGGGCCGACATGGTGACCGCTGAGAAAGGTTCGTGGGCGCGTTGACACCCTGAGTAATGTGGAGGTTGTGCAGAGAGTTTTTAGGTGAGGTGTAACTTTGAATGACAGCTCGTGCCTGGCATGCGTTTGGAGCTCTCATGGTGACTGTTATGACGTAGGTTGTCAGACCCTGGGCTGCCCTCAACTTCATGCTGTCTCAAGACTTCAGACCACTATCAACACACCGAACATACACTCATTCACTCTTTCTTCCATGAACACCACAATGTCAGCGCGCCTTGGTACTCGAAGACCTCTACCGATGTTCGTATCATTCACAAACAGAGGTGGAAAGCAACATATGTATAGTCAAAGAAACATCCTTCACTCATGTACACTTGCATTTAACAAACTGCAGACCTCCAAACACTTCATAAACATGATTGGCTCGAACCCTTCACAAGCGTTCAATTTGATACAAAGGCACCAGCTTCTCGTTCCTTCTCCACAAGATCCAACGCCTGACAAACCACGGCAACCATACCTGAGACTGATAACTGGCGTGCTTGGTAGTGGGAACACCAAAGACATAATCAAGCTGCTCTAGGGAGAGCTGTTTGGTCTCTGGCACGATGAAGAATATCACGACAAAAGCCAACATGTTGAGACCCGCATAGAGACCAAAGGCTCCGGTGGCGCCGATCTTATTCAGAAGCGAAGGGAAAGTCAAACCCAGTGCGCTACTGACCGAGTTATTGACGCAAATGGTGAAAGCTCCGCCAATCTCGCGATGTGAGAGCGGGAAAGCCTCGCTGAAGTAGATGGAAGGGATGGGGCCAATTCCAACTCCGTAGAAAGCTGCGAAGAGGTAGATGAAGAGGGCGATCAAAGGGATGCGGGCCGAATTGGAGTCGTTGAGGAGGAAGCATAACCCGGCGGCGAGTAGGCACCAGGCCATGTTGGGGAAGGTAGAGAGAAGCATGTTGCGTCTTCCAAATGTGTCCATGTTGAACACAGCGGGCAGAGCGAAGATTAGAGTCACTAATCCAAACCCCCAGGATGCCAGCAAGGAATTGGTCACTGAGTACCCGGCCTCGGCGAACACTGTCGATGAATAGAAGGCCATCACATTGATTCCTGAGAATTGCTGGCTGATCACGATCCAAGCAGATGCAGCCGTGGCTCGCCGAAGACGAGACACTGTGAAGAGTTCCAGAGCGCGGCGAACGAGCGATGTACCCTCAAAAGCAAGGCGCTCTTGCACAAGTTGAGCATGCGCAAAGTAGAGCTCACGAGCAGCGATCAGCTGTGTGTTCCGGATGCGGCAGAAGGATGCGAAGGCTTTGCGGTATTGATTCTTTTTCAGATACCAACGAGGCGATTCTGTTGAACGATCAGTGGACCTGAAGCCTCGACGGCATCGATGTTGTTCGAGAAACTCACCAGGGCACAGCCAAATCAAGAAGAGCAAAGGCACAGCAGGCGCGAAAGCTGCTGCTAGCTGAAATCTCCATGCATTCCTTCCAACATCCTTGAACATCAGGTTCACAGAGAAGCCAACGAGAATGCCAAAAGCGACCCAAAGCTGGAAGCTTGTGACCAGTCCACCTCTGATGTTCGTCGGTGCCACTTCAGCAGTGTAGATTGGAATGGTCGAGATCTTGATACCCATGCCAATACCCATGAATAGGCGGCAGAGCATCAGTTCCCACCAGCTGTGAGTGAACGCCTGAGCCAATACGGGGAAGACGACGAATATATTGGTCAGAAAGATGGTCCCGCGACGGCCGAGCAGGTTGTTGATAGGATCCGCGGCCCATGCGCTCAATAGTCCGAACATAGTAGGGCTGGCGTTGATAGCACCGACAAGCCATCCATTGTGAGCAATGCCGAACTCTTCGGGGAAGCTGAGATTCGCTCCATTTGCGCCTGTGTTATCCCAGCCTTGAATAGCGGAGCCCAGAGAGACGATGCCGATGCAGAGATACAGAGTCCAGGGCAAATTCCATCGATGCGTCTGTTCCATGCGGAGGTATTTCTTGTCATCTTCAGTAAGCTCCTCGATATCCTCGAATTCCTCTGGCCGTTGAGCAAGAAGCGCTGCTTTGCGAAAGATCTCAGACTCCTCCTGGAACTCATAAGTGGTGCAGAACAGGTCAGCTTGACGTTGGAGCTCTTCCTTGGTGAGATGAGCGAGAGGATTGCGAATCGTTGCTTCGATGTTCCGCTGCCAGTCCAATGCATGTTTCGAATCCTCCAAGTGTTCTGCGGAAGCTGCATCAACCTTCAAGACATCGATGGGCTTCGACATAATGTCGGCTCACAGTGGTGTGATGCTGAGAAACACGATTGTTGATGCAAGCTGTGCGACAGAGCGCGGTCTTGAGACTGAAGTGCTACTCATATACCCCAACGGCCCTGGTGGTACGATGCGGTGCAACGATATCGCCGCCTCTTTCGTGCTCGACTTCGACCCGACGAACCCGATACGACATCACCTGACAAACCATCGATGACCTGCACAGGATAGCATGGTGGAGCAACTTTGGGGTCATGTTTCGTGGGCGAGTTTTGATTCAGGTTCCCTGTCCGCGCCCTGCTCGGCCCCAGGAACCCCGCTTTCCCCCTCGTGGCCTGTACAGGCGCGGTCTGGGGTTCATGGAACTTCCATCTGAAACGAGGAAGAATACTCTTGTTCCAGACGTCCACGTGGGTGGTTGGGACACGAGCCTGTGCAGGGTGGCGTGGGCGCCTGTACAGGTCTCGTCAGCGACGTGGCAAGACTTTATACGGTCGTTTCTGACGGTGTAAAGATTTTAAACAGCTGCCAGTCCTGCTATTGCAAAGTCTGTACACCTTTAGATCAAGTTTGTACTTCAAGATGCCTCACACAACATCAAAGACATGGCTGCAGCAGCTCGAGGAAGAATTGAATGTGGATGTAGATTGGATGGATCCGACATACTCGAAGGATCTGCAAATCTCACCGAATGATATGACAAGCAACAATCTTTGGGTCAATCAGCAGATGTCTCACCCAGAGAACAAGACCATGTTTGAAGAAGTGTGCAAGGAGTTGAAGCCGTTAGGTTGGAAGGCCGCGTACACTCGAATTGTGAGTCTTGCCATCTCCGGCAGGTTGCGCGATGATGAACGCTGATGCCCGGCAGGCAGTTCAAATGTGTAAGAACAACATCGACAACATCAAAGGACGTGTGCTCCTTCAAGTGTACCCCAATGAGGCGTACGACACCCAAGCAGTCCTAGACTCTGCCAGAGCTTATGCCAAGGAGTTCGCGAGGGCCGGGATCTCGCAAGATCGATACTGCATCAAGATACCATCGACTGGACCAGCACTGAACGCATGCCCGATCTTGAAAAGGGAAGGTATTCGGACATTAGGAACTGCCCTATTCAGTCTGCCACAGGCAATCGCCGCTAGTCAGGCCGAATGCTTGTACATCAGTCCGTACTTCAATGAGGTGAAAGCCCATGACGATCACGCTCTGTGGCCCAATGCAGAAGATCCGGCGTTGCAGCACACAATGTCGGCGCGCACGCTGCAGATCCTGGAGACGTACGCTCGCTTGTACAAAACGACTGGCAGAGAGCAGCCGTTGCTCAAACAAGCCAGTTTCATCAATGCGAAAGAGGCCATGGCCGCAGGAGAACATGGCTGCCACAGCGCAACAATCTCGCCAGAAGTGTTGAATGAGCTCGCCAATCTGTCGTACGATGAATCGAAGCAACCAGGCGTGGGCAAGCCAAAGGCGGCACACGCTTATGCTGACTGGAGTGCACCGGAACGTCTACGAGGCGTGTCCAAGAGCGATCCGCTCTCCATCAAGGGGATTCCAAGTTCAGCCAGCACGGAGACGGATTATTTGGCAAACAACGGCGAAGAATTGCAGAAGTCCATCATCAGCGACCCCGTGACTAAACAGCGTTTGGACGATGCACTCGCGTTGTTCACAGGTGGTTTGATGGAAAGCAAGGCCAAGATTGAGCAAGCCTTCCAGGCGATACCATAGCACAACAGCTTATTACGAAGCCGTGTTGCATGTCGCGTGTTGTAGCGCAGACTGTGGATAGAGTGGCACAGCAAGAGCGGAGTTCTCAACGTGCGAAGCCGATTGTTCCATTCCTTCGTAGAGTGTCGTGTTGTCATAAATAAAATCCGCAGTTGCCGAGGGCTGTACTTGCACTACGGCTGATTGAAATGGCGGTATTGAAGGAAGATTGCCCACTGTGTCCGGCAGGCTGATCGCACCGAGTGAATTCGGATCGCCAGGAACTTGCATGGCGCCAGCTTCGCACAACGACCGCCACTGATTGACTTCGGCCAGTAAAGCATCTCGCTCTGCGATGACTGTCGCCAGGGCCTCCATCTGCAGTTCATGTTGCCGTATGCTTGCGTTTACCACCACATGCTTCGAGAGCTGGCTTTGCGGGGAAGTCTCCAGAGCCGGGATGAGAGCGGCGAGCTTCATGAGCGAGTCATTGAAAGCCTCGCGACGCTCCTTTTCCACAATACGATGTTTGGCGCGGTCTTCTTTGGTCCACTTGCGCACGCGCTTCGTACGTCTCTGGCGACCATGGCTCGCTTCTGAAGAGTTGTCGGACATTTCGTTTCACTGGGGCCGCTGGATGATGATTCAAACGGACAGCTTGAGATGTAGGATGAAGAACGCGTCGGAGGCGTTGATGGCGCGTTCTCACGTTCGCACTGTGGCAAGCATAACATGAAGCGAGCGCTGCCATTCAGCTGCAACATGCTGTTACATGCCAGGAATTGTTGAATTGAGAGTGAGATGGATCGTGTTGGTTTTGGGCTGTTGGCTGGACGGGACGGGAGGCTGCTTAGTCATGTGCCGTTTCAATCACACTTGTATCACCAGCTCAGACCTCTCTGCCTCTTCCACCCTCACGTCAGCACGCTTGTGGCGCTAGAGTGCATGTATTGGAGGACTGTTAAACGATTTTCTTTTCATAGCAACAGCTCGGATCGTGAGGCGATGGACGAACAAAAGAATCGAGACTGGGCCGACTTCCTGAACGACGATGCGAATATCTGGAAGGCGCACAAGTACACGCCAGCTACTGAAGTTCTCTCATACTACGAACGCTATAGCCAGGGCTGCTGCCGAGAACATCATATAGCAAGCCGATACCGTCTGCGTTGCACCGCTCGTCAAAATAGTGGCGTTCACAAGGGGGTCGGTGACATTGAAACACTTTCCAGTCCCCTCCGTCCCGAAGCAAGATATCGCTCCATCGAGACCCTCGAACACTGGTTTCGTTAGAGCTGCAGCGCTTGCCCTAAGATTTTTCGGAAGTTGGCTGACTACCGTGTCGGAGAAGTCTCGAGCGGTTGCATTCAGGGTTTTGAAGACGTCGAGAACTATGGGCGCAAGTTGGCTGTCTTCGAAAAACCTTTTCCTGCTTGTGAGGCCATTGACAACTTCGAGAGCGACAGTCACCAGAACGTGGATTGGTCGAATCAGCTTCACGCCGTCATTCAAGGATATGTCTTTGAATGTATCGGCCCGTGCAACACTGTTGTTGATCGCAGCTTGGACCACTTGGCCTTGTGAGTTGACCACAACGGCTGACACAACGTCGGTGGGATCGATGGCTTCGATGTCCTTGACTAAGATTGTCGCTTGGCTTGTGATGTTTTTCACGCCGGCAACAATGTCCCCGACATCTGTTCGCTTCACCAGCGCCTGTTCTCAATGAGTCTACGAGCCATTAACGTGGATGAAAAATACACACCTTCTCTGATTCGAGTTGACAACAGTCATTGTCGAAACTGGCAGCCACCACACTAACCATCAACAGAAATTTGGTGAACCTCATATTGCTGCGAAGGGTCGAGGAAAGTGTAGAGCAAGAACTACGAATACTGATTATCGCGCTATGGACTGCCCCAAATCCTGAGCGCGGCACTCGTCTTTTGCATTGTCTTGCGTCCCGCACAATCATGGAAATACAGCGCAAGCACAACGTTCAGGCAAACCCAGGGGAGCCATGCTACGGGACGTGAAGGTTTTGGTAAGGATATGTACCTAGTTCTGTAGGAACAGTTTCGGTTATCTCGGAACTAACTCTAGAACTACACCCTGATGTGCTACGTCTACTGTACTTTGCGCGACCATGTAAAGTTACTCAGCATTGACTACACGAGCTACAGGACCACTGCAAGCGACAGTGCAACCACGAACCGAACTTTATAGTTTTCGCATTATTCAGTGACACGACATCCGCTGCTCAATTGGTACTGTACCACATCGATCCGAATTGCGGCTATACGATACGGCATATTTTCTACTTGTACTGGGCGATGCGGAATGTCCTTATGTACACTCACCTTCGAATCACATCAACCGAAGTAATCCATACAGTCGCTAATTGGCTTCAATACTACAACCTTGGACAGCAGATCTACAATCGCTCACGGAGGGACCACAACATGGGTCATTCTAGCACAACTTTGATGAGATCCCGCCGGTATAGCTCTACACGCTTCCTGGGCTTCATCTTTGCCGTTGCGAAGAACGACGCGGAATATGCGAGTCGCTTGAACTGTCTGCGATTATTCCCGGCAGTCGATCCGCCACGACCTTCCGTGCACAACACTGGTTTGGATAGGCTCCACGAGAAAAAAGCCAGGCACTTCAATCGATGCTTAGACGGTGGCGCACTTCATACAATCTTTTGTAGCGTATCGATGCGGGAGCTTCTCCCCCGAGTCGTATGCATGCTATCAGACCCAAGCGCTGAGGCAGATTGCATTCGGTCACAGTCGTTGTTTTGATGAAAAGCACAATCAGTATGAGAGTCTGACAAGCACACTCACGCTGCTCGAAGTCTCATGGAAGCACCCAACATAGCGTTGAAACATTATCGATTTAGCCTCGTGATAGAGTGGTCGCATTCGATTTCATCAGAAGTACATGCTTAACTGCGACTCCAGACATGCAGAGGTCCTTCCTTTGTCTCCTGCGAAACATCGCTCAACTCCACCACGCATCGACCAGCTTGCACTTTCTTACCAGATATAGTGTTGACCCTATTCAATCAGCAACACGCTTACATCACCCGCCTAGTGTCTCTCAGTCCCAGAGCACACACGACGCATGCTCCACCGAACGCCACACTAATCCAATATGGCCATCTATAAGCAAGGACGAAAGCTTCCTGCACATGAAAAATGATATCATCGTAGACTGCTTGTCCTTTCATGGCGACCGACGGACTGGTTTCGATTAAGTCCCTCAGAGCATGGTACTGAGCTTGTGCAGCGTAGGTGATGAGGTCGTAAAGAGTGTCGTAATCCTCGGTAATGCCCGCAAGAACAATCTTGACACCTGCGGGAATGGCGTATTCTTCTGTAAGCTTGTGGTAGAAGACGTTGTAGTAGGCAGTGAAACCGACAGCGCCTGGTAAAGGTTGTCAGTCAAAACAACATTGCCGATCGACTTTCTGACAGATGCTGACCTCCAATGTAGCGTACTGCCAAGCTGATCGCTGTGATAGTTCCGATATACTCCGTAGGACAGTATATCTGCGCCATGATCGATGCAGGGAAGATGACAGCACCCACGCCCAAATTCGCGATAGTTAAGATAGCCTACACGGTGTCAGCATTGCTCTGGCTGTGATAAGGCAAACAGACCTACATAGATCGTGGGGTTCAAATTGTGTCGATCGGCAATCGAGACACAGCCTGTAAAAATCGTCATAACTGATGTCCAGAAGATCATCAAGAATGTCGTGCGGCCTTTGAATATGCCAAATAAAAGCAGGTTGAAAGCTGCGCCGAAGATAATTCCTGATCCAATTGGGAGTGTCCGGATGCCTGCAGATCGATCATCAGCATTGACTTCTATTTAACGATAGACATTGCAAGTCGTACCGATCTGGATTGGATCATCGCCATATACGTTGTAGACTTGAGTCGGCCAGAAGATGAGCATGACGAAGAGATTTCCCCCGCTAAAGAACGTAATGAGGAGGATCATAATCATCGATCGCTTATCTTTTGAAAACACTGCCTTCGGAATCGTAGGATATGGCGCATACTTCATCTCCCAGACGAAGAACGTAGCAATGACTAGGATCCCGAGCACAAAGGGGACCATTACGTGAGCGCTACTCCAGGCGTACTACTCGAACGATTAGCATCGGTACATGGTAGTATCAATGAAGCGTCACTTACCTGATAAGCACCCCACTGCATACCCATCATGAACAGCGTGACTCCTAGCGTACTCAAAACTCCGCCCCAATAGTCCACCATCTTCCATATCTCCATCGCCGGTCTACGTTGAGGCCTCGGAGGGGGATAATAACAAAAGATGACCAAGAACAGTCCCACGAGATTGTACCCACCAACCAAAAATCCCACGTATCTCCAATTTTTCGCCCTAATGATCAACTGCGCCCACATGGGACTCGGAATAAACGGGCTAATCGTGAAGATAACCATACTTACATAAAAGGGCCGCTTTCCAATCGGAACTAACTCAGAAGTCCCAGCCAAAGCGATCATCTCATTCAAACCCGCTCCCAACCCCGAAATGACCATGCCAAAAATCGCTTGAGTCATAGAATGAGAGGTTGAAACCACAGCAGGCCCAGCAACTAGCAGAAGTTGACCAACGGCGGCCACGTATTTACGTCCAAACATATCCGACAGAGCGCCGACAAAGGGACAGAGAGCGGAGTTGGGTATCAGATAGCCGATGACCATCCAGAGGAAAATTCCATCGGCGCCACCGATTTCTGAGTAGATAGGGACAAGCGAGGAGCCGAAGAGGAAGAGTCCGATTTGGGAACCGACCCAGAGGAAGGACATGGCTGAGAGGGAGCCGAAGAGTTTCCAGCACATCTGTTTCGAACATTATTGGCATATAGGTTGTGGATGATGGGGTATTGGTGGCATACCTTAGGGAAAGCACCGGCATCTGCATCTGCGTTGCCGCCGTCGTAGGCACTGGCTCGTTCGTCTGAGAGTCCTGCTTTAAAGACATCTTCGTGTTCGAAAGCACTATGAGGACTCTCGCTGGAATGAGTCGTCGTTGGATCGCTGCTAATGGCGAAGCGTTTCTCTGAAGTCATCGTAGCTAGAGTTCGAGGTGTTCGTTGATGTGCGATCCAGTAAGAGAGATGAGTGGACGAAATGAAAACGAGCTAAGAGTCATTTCTGTTCTTCGACGTCTTTCATCAGCCATACCTTACGCTTCATCGGAACTCTTCGACACCACGACGATAGCCGTCAGACGTACCCGATAGCCAGGCCAACCCAGAATCGCTCCGCATGATTCTGCAGACCCCACGGGGAGCCCAGTATTGGACAAGCATCTCTTCGCTTCGCCATCCGTCGGTATGCGTTTCGCATCAAGCATTGAATATGCCGCAATTGCCTGTCTGTAACAGAATTTGCCGTTACGTACAGTACATCTCTTGACCAGCACCAGGACCAGGGCTATTGCGTAAGAGATACATTCTGGCATCCAGGTCGGTCACAAATGAGAAAGAGAGAATGGCGACCTCTGATACCAGCTCGTCGAAATTTCGGCTGGAATGAGATTTGCTCCTGGTAAGGTGACCAGCCTCTTTGACATGCCTTCGAACACGTGAAATGGTCGAGAGTGAACAAGTTGAGAGTGCTCATGATGGAGCGAGAATGATGGAAGATGAATTGAGATCAAGAAGCGGATTCTTGACCAATTGATATTACGTGATACTATTGAATAATATGGTACGTTTGCAAATCACTGATGCCCTGACTATTGAACTGCTTCGAAGGTGCGTCGGGCCCAAGCATACGCCTCTGGTTGAGGATCCAAATGTCTCTCGTTCAGCAGCCGATAATCTAAGGTCAAATCTGTCAGCTCGGAGCCTTTTGATCGCATGAGTTGCACGTCTGACCTATGGCACTTGGGGGACAAATGCTGCGATGGCGCTATCGAATGAAGCGCTGAATTCTTCCAAGAGGAGAGGTGCGGCTTGTCTGTAGGCTCCGGATAGCTTTGCCGCGACGGCGTTTCCGAGTGCGATAGTCAAAGCTTTCTGATCTGTGAGGGCCTGCTGAACTTGCTTGCTCACGGGGAAGAGGCCAACGACAACCTGGTCGAAGTTCCATTTCTTGGAAGCAATCCTCTTGAGCAGAGTCTCAACGTCTGGGCGCAAAGACAGAATGGCGACGGCTACTGCTCCAGAATCTTGATCGTTCAGGAGTGGGGAGGCATTGGCGACTGCAATACAGTATTCGACTGCATGGCCGACTTGATCGGCTGATTCTTGAATGTTGATAGCGTCCAGAGCGCCGGTGTAAGGATTGCCGTCGAAGCGGTATACCAGTGAGTCGGAATACCTGATACCCTGCTGCACAAGTTGCAACGCGTCGACAATGCTCTGCGCTTGACCGGAGACTATCGTGAGGCAGTCGAGCAGGGTGACAAACGTGAGGAGCTTCATGGTGGGTGATAGACACTTAGCGAGTGGCGAAGTAGTTAGATGGTGCTGTTGTCAAGCAAAGTGCGAAACGTCACTGAGCGAGTGATGGGTCCGTGAGGTAGACTTGTGGAGCGCTGAAGACATTTCGCGCTGTGTTTTTTCACGCTCGCGAGAAAGGGTGCGTTTACCAGCATGGGCGGTTAGTAGAACCGTTGTTTGCTCAATATGGTATGAGTTTAAATCTTCGAGGCTCTTCGTTGCAAGGATGAAGCTTGCTGTTGGTACGTGCAGACGGTCGACAGACCGTTCGCGAGCGAGCGGAGAACCTAGTGAACTCAATGTGGGTACGACCGCACTAGTAGTAGGACTGAGAGAGTGTACATGAATTTTGGTCGATTCGTAAATTTCCGTTCACCGCTCTGATCCATGCTTCATGTCCTTCATTCTTTGGCGCTAGCAGTTCAAGAAGCTTTATTGACTTCGTCGTATGAAGCTCATGCCATGGAAAAAGCGTATCTTGCGAGCGAGTGAAGCGTGTAACGGCTGCTCGGTTGGTGAAGTGAAGTCTCTTCACTTTCGGTAAAGACCCGAGAAGGAATGAACCAGGTAAAGGCTGAGGCGTTGCAGGACCAAGCCTCGGATTGGTGTACCTTGCAGGTATTCATCGCAAGCTTCTGCGAGTATGGCTATCCGAGTCATACAAGAACCCGAAGGCACTTGCGTCGGTTGGCGAGAATATTTGTAGGGACGAACGCCTTTGCTTTGCGGTGTCCAAGCACATACTTCTCCTCAATCATCCTGTTATATCCCATCCAAGCATAACATCATGAAGCTCTCACTTCTAGGCTTCGCCATTGGTGCCTTGGCAGCAACCATTGCCACTCGAGATACTGCTACGCTAGCCCAAGATGTTCAGGCAGCGATCGATGCTGTCAACGACTTCGACGCCACCATCACCAGCTACAGTGGCCAGGGTGACAACGACAAGGTCAAGAGCAAGCTGGATGCAATCACAACCGCACTCAGCAAGGGTGCAACTGATGCTAAAGCGTCTGAATCCATCGAGCAAGCCGACGCCCTTTCTCTTGCTTCGCCAGTGCAAGACCTGGCGAAGGCCGTACAGCAGGCGTTGACAGATTTGACTGCCCAGAAGAGTGCGCTTGCTTCTGCCGGTGCAGCCCAGGATGTGCTGAGCAAGCTCCAAGAAGCTGACAAGGTACAGAAGGACTTGGTGAGTTCAGTCAAAATGGTCGGCAGTGTGCGATACATTGGCTAACCATGAATCTGTGACTCTAGGTCGACACCGTGCTCAGCAAGGTTCCACCATCACTTGCCCCAGTCGCTTCAGGAGTCATCAAACCAGCTCAGGACCAATTGGCCAGCACCATTGCTGATTTTGAGAGTGCCGGTGGTGGCTCAGCAGCGTCTGGAAGCTCTGGTGGAAGCTCCTCTCCGGCTCCGGCTCCGGCCGCGCAACAAGGTGAGAACTGCGCTCGAATATTGTACAAAGTATTGTGCTGACATTGCCCCTAGGACAAAACGCGTCACCAGCATCTTGTAAGTGATTTGCAGCCATGTTGTCGTATCTTGAGCTAATGTGGCAGACAGCAGCGCCCGCCGCCGCAGCGCCAAAATCCGCTCCAGCAGGATCACCGGCAGGGTACGGCGCTCCAGGGGCGGGTTCTCCTTCGATGACTAGCGCCGCGAGCAATACTACTGGCAGTGCTCCTACAGGGACCTTCACACCTGCGGCATACACGGGTGCTGCTGTACCTATCGTTGGACAAGGTTCTGTGGCTGCCATCGCTGTAGCAATGTTAGCTGGGCTTGCTTTTTAGCAGGTCAACAAGTGGTAGGGGGCCGGCCAGGCAATAATGACAAGACTCGAGCTCGTGTGGTGGAAGTCAACACTTGCGACCATTATCTTGTATTCGCTCGCACGGTGCAGTCAGTAATAGTATAATATTCTCGGTGTGCTCAGCCCGTTCGTCCGTAGTCTGAGCCCCGTACTCCTGCGTAACTTCTCCGCTCATCTTCACGCCTCGACTACATTGAGCGACTCTCGTCCTGCGTCGTTACGGGGTTGGTGTTGTACATACTGTTTGCTGTGCATCGGGTTTTGAACACCACGTATCCACATACGGAGGTGAAAGTGGAAGTGACATCAAGATTCGGAAGCGGCGGAGCTTTTTTCCGAAGGGCCCGAGAAGGAGGCAGGAAACACACAGGTGAATTGAAGGAGGCTAGGAGGAGGACTTCTTGGTTCTGCAGAAGATGGACAGAGTCGTCACTGATGAAACGAAGCTCGGAAAAAAACATCGCATCCTCGCACTGGGCTTTTAGTGCAATGCCGCGAAGTTTTCGCCTGAGCAGTCATATCACTGAATAGTAGTACGAAGGGTTTGAAGTGGAATGGTGTGGCGTAGAATGATTCGAATGCATGTGTTCATAAATTAAATCATACTACACTGATGTTATTCCGATCAGATACTATGCACACAATAAAGATATATTTGGCACATGTTTATGCTCTCTCCCCACTCAGGTTGGGCATCTTGTGAGAATTCTGGCTTTCCCTTTCGCAAGGACTTGTCGTCGATATGTAGTTCCGCTGCCTTTCCTCTCATTCGCTCTCACGATAGCAAGTGTTTGCCTGCGCCCCCAGCCTGAGCCTCGCGCTCAAACTTTCTTTGGCACAAAAGGTGGGATTGGAATTCCTGGAAGCTGAATACCGTCCTGTAAGAAGAATATCGCGTCAGCCTCTCAGTAGTTTGTGGATCAGTCGAAGTTCTAAGAAAGAATGTTACATACCGCAACGGCGTATTCAGCAATTGCCACATCGAAAGCATCCTTGAACTCATCCGTAAGCTCTGGCGCTTTTTCACGGTAGGCCCCCGACAGTTTCTTCGTGACCTCATGAGCGAAAGCGACAGTCAAAGCCTTCTGGTCTGTCAAAACCTGTTGAATTTGCTTGCTCACGCTGAAAACTCCAAAGAAGGCCGAGTCGAATTTTGGCCTCAAGAACTGAAGGCGGGTAAGAAGATCCTCGACAATTGGTCGTAGCTGCAAGATGGCAGCTGAGACAGCTTCTGAGTCTTGACTGTTGAGGAGTGGAGTATAATAGGCGGTGTATGTGCATGACTGGATAGTGCGGCCAAGAGAGTCGGCTTGTGTCTGGATTCCGAGGATGTCTGAAACTCCAGTAAGGGGAGCACCATCGAATCCGGCAACTGTGTAATCGAGGACCTGAATCTGTTGCTGGATTTGCCCAATACAGCCAACAAGGTAGGCGGCATATTGTGCGAAAGCGGTGGGGATTGCGCCCAAGAGCATTGTGGTGAAGAAGCGCATTCTTGTGTCGAACGGTTCGTTCAGTCGGTTGTATAGGTATCTCTGTTATCTCAAAAAGCTTGGATAGCGTGAGTGCCACAGACTACTTGTAAACGAGTGTGGTGTTTAGCAATGCTCGCTTGCGAATAAGCAATTGGAATGGGAAGGAGAGAGTCAGGACGAGTCGATACTGGTAGACAGCCTTGTCCTGTCGTTGCGCTACCGTAAGGTTGCTGTTAGTCTGTTATTGCATTCGGCGCTGAGGCAGGGCATTTACACCCTGTCAAGCTCCGCGTCGCACCGTGATGCTGTCCACTGTCAAATAAGTGTTAAGACTCTGCGCATGCGAACCTGGCCTTGGTCAATCGCAACGCCGGTCACGTACGAGCAGTCCTCGGCACCCATCTGTTCCAAGAAGCTTGCAGGGTGTAAATAAGATTACATCCTCGGTCGAAGGTGGAGAGAAGGAAAGAACTGCCAGAAGATGCAGACGATCGAGTTGTGCCGTGTTTACCGCGAAGGTATCGCCTGGAGTGGCATCACCAGGGCGGGCATGCTTTCCATTATACCACGAGCCCTGGCACGCTTTTCTGAGGTACACCACCCCGACTACCACTCCATATTACGGCAAATGCTGGCGGAAGCCCAAGCCACTGAACTCGCTGACCTTTTGAGTACCCCCCTGCGCTTTCGTCTGTTGCAGAAGGATGCCTCCTAATCATGCAGGTCCATGTGATGTGGCAGAAAGAGCGCCCATTAGCAGCGAATCTATGTGCAGTCGGAGCCATGGCCAGTCGACAATCGTGAGTTCTTCGGCCTTCTTCAGCAACCATGATTCGTCTTGACAAGCAGCCTAATACCCCGTTGGATGTGGACATTCTGTTTCGATGAGTCAACAACCGCGCTGGCGTGGAACTTGCAGCATACACAGATTTTGATCGAAACCCATGATCCCCATAATTGACCGAGGCCAATGTTAAGAGGGGTGCATTGTCACAAGGCTGCAATAAGAGCAGGAGGTACTTGCTAGCAAGGAACACATAGCGTTCGGATGCGGTGCGGGGCAGAAAGTAGATCTGGGTGCAATCTGGTATCCTGACAGAGCAATTAGACGGCGACCACTATACGCCCGCTTCGCAAGATCCTTCCCGCCGACGAAGAGGCGGTAAAGTCTATCGTGAAGGGCGGTCGCTCGTGTCATAGAGAGCGATTCAGCGAGCTTGTCAGTCCGGATTCAGTCGCCATGTGATGGAAACAAGTTTGCAAGTGCTCTGTGGATGACAGCCACGAAAGTTGAGTTGAGTTTGAGTCCAGAGGCCACATGCACAGACCTTCCTTCACGTGCTCGGCGATTTCGCGCTAAGCCCCGCGCGACAAAGCCGCCATCACCACTACGCCAGCTCGCAGGCTGCACCCTGGACCTTCTGCCGGATTCTGTCACCAGATCCTCAGCTCGCGCCTACGCCAGTCGACATCACGACTTCGCCCTGCGACGGACACCGTCTCCTTTCATCGAGCAGCTTCGCCACGAGCAGCGACGCCCACGATGGCAGCGAACACCAAGTACACGCCCGCGCCGCAGCGCGACAGCTTCGAGGATGAAGCGCCGCAATACTCTCAAGCGCCACCCTCCTACCAAGCCGAACCGTTGATGGGCGAAGCAAGAAGCGAGGATGATAACGTGCCGGACGATTTCAAGGTAAGAGAAAGGAGGAAGCTACAACCAGAGCATAGCATGAGTGGCAAGGAGAAGGACAGTATACTGACGAGGGACACAGTTCGGCGGCTCAGTCGCAGAAGCCACTCTACCCATCCGCATGCAATTCATCCGCAAAGTCTACGCGATCCTCACAGTCCAACTCCTCCTCACCACAGCGCTCAGCGCCGTTTCGTTCTTTTCCGAATCATACAAGAACTGGATCCAATCGAATCAATGGGCCATGTGGGTTTCGCTCTTCGGAGCGATCGGCTTCATGCTCTTGACATTCTGGAAGAGGAAGAGCTATCCTATGAATCTTGCATTCTTGGGAGTATTTACAGCGATGGAGGTAAGCTGCGTCAGCCCATGATCACACATTGCTTGACGTTTCTTGTACTAACATTCTGTCAGGCCTACAGTATCTCCGTAATAACCTCCTTCTACGAATCTCGGATCGTCCTCCAGGCCCTAATCTTCACGCTCGGAATCTTCGTCTTCCTCTCCCTCTTCGCCTGCCAAACCAAATACGACTTTACATCCTGGATGCCCTACCTCTTCGGCGCTCTCTGGGTGCTCATCATCTTCGGCTTCATGTCCGCTTTCTTCCCGCATAGCAGCGGCGTTGAGCTCGGCTATGGAATCGTCGCAGCGCTCATCTTCTCCGGATACATTCTCGTCGACACGCAACTGATTATCCGCCACTACCACGTGGAAGAGGAAATCGCTGCGGCGATCAGCTTGTACTTGGATATTTTGAACTTGTTCTTGGCGATTTTGAGGATTTTGAACAGCCAGAGCAACAACTGAGAAACAGGAATGGCCCACGGAAGGGATGGAGTATCTGGCATTGTGTGAATAAGAAAGAGGGTATTGAACGATTTTAGAATGTCATGAGAGCGTCTCTGCATACGTGAATTGTATTGCTAGTATTGGATATAAAGCGCCAGAAATATGATTTGATCCTGGAGTGCATTCAGTACCACCTGATGTTATGCGCAGATACTCCCAAAAGCTGTTGCCTGCAGGTTGTGTCCGCATTATCGACTGAACATCAATTGTATGCACTCGTGCTATCAAGAATGGTGAACGAGCACGTCGGAGATTTATTTCGGCAGATCGCCCTGGCGCCAAATTTATCTCCGAGTGCAGATCATGAGCAATGCAAGAGTCTCGTCCATGGTCTGCTGCGAACTGTCACCTCCAAAAGGCTTGATGGGGAAATAGTATTGATTCAGGGTATCTGCTGCAATAGCATTCCGAGCTCCACGTCGGCAACAAAGCCGACCTCTATCAAGCAGCCAGATACATCACAAAGGAGTGACAGACGAACGCCTTTTATCTGGACATTCTACAGCCATGCTTCTCCTCAAATCTCATGCTCCGCGCGCCCTTTTATCGCATCCTCCAACTGCTTCAACTCAACCATGTAGTGGTTCGCGAAGTCGATGCCGCGCTTGCAGTAACGTCAACTCGCTCACATCGGCAATTACGCAACCTCGTGATCACACCGATGTGAGATGCTCCAACAAGATGACATGCTTAGATGTTGCCAATCTCAGCAACAAAGTCGTCGAGCTCCTTCTTGGTGTCTGCATATTTCTTGGCCATCTCTTCGTACTTTGTCTCCCACTGGGCATTGTTGGCCTCGAGTGCCTGGACCTTTCGCTCATAGTGACCGGCCTTGACATCTGTTTGGCGAAGCCTGTTGTACACGTTTGTCAGCACATCAATGCTCCCCTGCTGGAACACCTGGTGGTCCCCCACCGAGCCGTCCACTCATCCCACCACATCAGGGGTACACTTTGTGTTACGTACTTCTCGTTGGTCTCTCGCAGTTGCTTGTCGTTGGCCTCGGCCTCCTCCTCGAGCAGTTGCAGCTTCCTCGTCAGCGCCTCGTTTTGTGTGCCGTGCTGTGCTGAGTCGTCTGCGGCCGACTTGGCCTCGCTGTGCAGCTTCTCGAGCTTCTCCACTTCTTGCTCGAGCATGGAAGTCTTGTGCTGCAACGATGTGATTTCCTGCTCCTTTTGAAGGTTCTCCTGCTCCAAGGCCTTGACCTTTGCGGACAACTCCTCAACCTTGGCGGCGGACTCGTCGGCCTCGATGCGGAGGGCATTCATACGCTGTCAACATGGTCAGTCTTGCTGTTCCAAAATCACATTGTCCAAAAAGGGCGACGCGGCAGTGCGCCACAGCTGGTTGTGCTCGTGCGCGTGCGGCCAAGAAAAGCGTGTTGGGCGTTTCTGCTGTCGATTGAGGGGCAGCGTGGGAGCGGTCAGCGGACTCACCTTCTTGATCTGATCCATGGCGGCGGTGGTGCAAGGAGAAACAGGAGTGGGTGGTGGGAGGAAGAATCGAAGTGGAAGCTGACGGCGGTGGTCGGAGCTGTGGTTGTCGCGGAGAAGGTCAGAGGGTGTTTGGTGAGTGCCTGATGCTGGACGGACAAAGAAGCGTGGCCCAGAGTGACAGAAAGTGACAGGGTTCAAGGGGAAGGCACGGCCGAAGTTTATCTCCACGCCGACTTTCTGTTTACACTTGCAAACAAGCAACCACAGCCGCCATGCACCGATCGCTTTGATGAGAGGGAAGACGTCCAATTCACAGCACCATGTTCGCCACTCGCAATCAGGATGAGAATGCCATCAACGCGCGGCAGCAGGTCGCTGCGGCGAAACCGCTGAACCAGAGTGTCCGAGGCCTGGCACCGAAAACGCCCGCGAATAAGCCGGCCTTCAAGACGCCCGCGCGCGACAACAAGCACGACGAGAACTCCAAGCTCGACTTTGGCAAGGCCGGAGGCAAGCCAGGCAAAGCAGATCTCAATGCTTTTGTAACGCCTGCCAACAATCGCCCACGTGCGCCGTTGGGTAACAAAACGACCAATACCAAAGCACTCCAGACCCCGGCCTTGCAAGTGCCATCGGAGGACAAGCCAAAGGCGACATCACCGCGTCTACGGCGATCAAAGATCAAGGTCCATGAGAGTCTCGATACGGCTCATGATGTGCTCAACACGGATCCCGAGGAGCGCGAGATCGAGTATATGCCACCTCGTGGTGTGCCGTTGAACGATGATCCGGACGACATTTTGCCACATCCCATGAACTTGGACTTGCTGAAGGGAGAGAACTTGACTCGAGGCTGGTGGGCAGAGTATTCGCAGAGGGACATCGATGATGAGTTCAGCGACTTGGAAGAGAAAATCGAGAAGGCAGAAGCTCAACGGAAGAAAGAAGAGGCGAAGAAGGCCAAGCAGACGTTGAAGCCGCTCGTGGGCAGGATTGGCACTGCGGCTGCTCCTAAAGCTGCTCCCTCTTCCCTGCGTGCGAAGACTGCGGCATCAGCACTTGGTACGAAGCCTACGGCTAGACCTGCTCCGATGGCAAGAGCTCGTCTTACCGGAGCTGCCACCTCAGCGACTCGCAAGCCAGCTCCAGCTTCTGGCAATCCACGCTTCGCGGCCGCCAAAGTAGCGTCAAACAGCACAATCGGGTACTCCAAAGGCAGGACTGTCTCCACTTCGACTCGACCACCACTTTCCAATATCCACGCCCGCCCACAAGCTCCGAAGGAACCAGTGCAACCAAAATCGAACACCCTCGACAACCTGCTCAAGCTCTCCGCCTTGGAGCTGAACAACGGAGACGAGGACGAGGACGAACCAGCACCTGTTCCCGCAAACAATGCTCTGGATGCCCTCTTCGGCGACCAAGATGAGGAAGAAGTTTTCCAGCTTGATCCAGTCCAGGATCTCTGAGCGAGTCGATGATTGCTGGAGCTTGATTGTATCCAACCCATGGATATAATAAGCATGCTTCCTCTTAACGGAGTTTTTCCTTTATCTTGTTCTGGCGTTCGTAAGACCACGAATGATTATGTGGCAATGGGGTTATACCACAAATTGCATGGCATGCAGACGAACCAAATTGAAGACTGGATTGTAGGCTATTGGTAGAGAGCCTATATATATATCTCGCACTGTCGTTCACCGTGGATCGAAGTCAGTCCCTCACAAGCGCGGAAAAGCAGTCTAGAGAATATTCCTGCTCACGCATATGTACCTTGTATACCAAGTATTTGCAGAGGCTTTGGGCAGGAGATGAAAATTCGTCAAATGGCACTCAATGTTCTTTTCATTCTCCACTACTTCGCGCGCTCGTTCAAAAAGTCAGCAGCACTGTCTAGCCGCTTCCCATTTTTGCCAATTCTATTCGTAGCACTCCTCCGCTCGCCCTGGCAAAAGCGGGGGCGAATCGCTTCTACCGCGCGACAGCCCAAGCGTACGTCCCCCGACCTTCTCTCGTGCTTTTATCCTTTTCTCTCTCGCTCATTCATGCAAAGAAAATGCCAATCATCTGATCTGGCAGCCACCCATGCTCGCAAAAGGAAGAATCAAGAACAGCCGAGATGTGAATAATGCTAGTAGCAGTGAGTTTTCGGTACGTGACAACTGTCCCTCATCCTTCCAAAATTGTATTCGTCACAGGGTATCGCGGTGGAAATGAAGTACTCGTCTTTCTTAATTCAAGAAGCCCTTGCAGTTCGCAGAACCACAAAGACATGGGATTCGGTCAGTGGCGCCAATCTCGCGCTCGAATTTGTAGTCGTAGGTGAGCTCGTCATCTGTGCACATGTTAGCTGTGATCCGACGTTCAATCGTGCGTAGTACTCACTCTTCATGATGTCCTTGAGGGCATAAATGACGATTCTCGGCGTGCCCTCGACTTTGATAATCTTGGCGGTGCAGTTCGGGCTGCAAGAATGGTTGATAAAACGAGCAATGCCTCCCTTCTTCGTAGCATCCACGATCTCGTCGTCCAGCATGCGGAAGAGATAAGACGAGCCCACGCCCTGCTTGTCATATTTGATCTCGCGCATGTCTGCCACCTTCTGGCGAACCTTCTCGCCAACATACTCGATGATGAGATCGTTGATAGCAATATTCTCCTCGGCGTAAAGACCCCAACCGTGAATAGCAGAGCGATCGAATTTGACAAGCTTCTTCCGCTTCTTCAGCTGGTTGAAGCGGATCGCAACATCAGCATCGCCGGCGTTTGACAGACTCTGTTTCTGCAAATTGATGTCGTTCACAAGTCGTCTGTTGTTGACACGATTGCTGCGAGATGTCGCTGTGGTGACCACTTTCTCCGCTGCTGCTGCCTTCGCAGCCTCAGCAGCCGCAGATGGCGTAGCTTTTGCGAGTGCCTGCCGTTCTTCGCGCGCCTTCTGGACCTTGATACGGTGGGGAAGGTACCTAGACTTCTCCTCGTTCATGATCTTCTTTACGCCTTCAGTGCGGGCGGCGCCAGTCGGATTAGGTACGTAATATCCGGGAATGAGTGGCTCAGGTTGAGCGGCGCCAGGTTCGCCATCAGTATTGAGTGCTTTGATCTCTTTCTGCTTCCAGGCCCACAGCTTCACGTCGCCCACATCGTAAGCAGCATATTCAGCCAATGCGCGTTTAGCAAAAGCCAAATCTTCATCGTCCTTGATGAACGACTGCCAGCCATCGATATCGAGCACGATGGAGCGGTCTTCTTCGACAGTGCGTCGGGGCTTGTCGAATGTGAGGTGCAGATCGACACCATCTTCATCCGCAACTGATTCGAGCTCACGCTCCTTCTCCTCAATTTTGGTGATGATGGGTGTGACAGGCTTACTGTCGGCCTCGGCCTTCTTGAGCTCGGCCTCAAGAGCTTCTCGTTCTTCTCGCTCCTCGCGCTCTTGCTTCTTGGTCTTTCGCTTCCTCTTCGGCTTCTCCTTAACAGACTTGCTCTCATCTGCTGCCGGTGTGCCGTCCTGCTCGCGACTCGTGGTGATCGAGATATCAGCCACATCATCCTTCTTCTCGCTCTTCACTTGGAACAGTGCGTCATCGTCTCGTGACCGCTGCCGGATGTATAGCTCTGTCCTCGCTCTTGTACCATATCGGGATGTTCGTGGCAGCGTGTTCACGACGAGCTCCAACTCCCGAGTTGCAAGATCCTCAGGCTCCTTACGCAAGAGGTGACCGAGCATCTCTTTGTGGAACGCATCGAACGTCTCCTGGTCATCGTCCTCCCATTCGCTGACTTTTCGGCGCTTGTGCTTCGGCGTGTCCGCGACAGACTCCGAATCAAACGGCGTGGACGTACGACTCGCGCGGCTGAGTGGCCGGCTCTCCTGCTCTTCCGTGTCGCCGCGCGTGCCAGAAGTCTGGCGCTCGTCATCTGAGTCTTCTTCTTCCTCGGCGTACATCTGTTGCAGTCGGAAATGCAAACCTCTTGCATGCTGACTCGGCCTCGCGGCGGGCTTGCGCCGCCTTTCATCAACAAACGCATTGCTAGGCTCCTTGTGTCGGTTCTCGCCCTTTCTACCTCGGTGATGAGGGTCGTGAGGTCGCAGTGGCCTCGAATGAGACAAAGGATGACCTCGTCGGCCTTTCGGCGTATCGGGTGGTGTGTCTCCCGCTTTGTTGTACAGTAATGAGCCTCCTTTGTCATTTTCTGCGGGATCTCGCAGCCCAAGCTTTCTGCGCTTTTCGACATGTCGAGCGGGATCGAGGCTCTCGTGGAAGATGGGGATGGCGACGCGGGTCTTGATGTCGCTCATGATCCTGTCCCGCAACTCCGCTCGAAGCTGCTCCAGCGCGCCTTGCACAGGATCCAAGTTCTCAGCACGATTCCTCTTCTCGATCTCGAGATCTTCAGCTTCCTCACGCTGCAATCGCTCCATCTCGTCTCGCTTCTTGCTTTCCGCCATGACGCGCTCAGGACTAGGACTCCGCTCGTAGTCCGGATTGCCGTATTTCTGGCACTCCATGGCCATTTTGTACGTGAAGAGCGCACCCTGATTGCATTCATTGTAGCATCTCTCCGTCTCATCCTCTCCTCGCTTGGAGTCATCGAATATGACATAGTAACCACTCTTATCCAAACGCACTTCTCGCCAATCGAATGCTTTCAGTCGCTTCTTCAAATGGGGAATCGTTGTTCCGAGAACAGGTACAGACTTGTGAGGGATGTGAATATATGGCTTGCGCTTGATCTTACTCAGAACAGGTGTGTCCTCGATCAAAGACGCAGCGCCAGTCCGTGGATTTGGTGGTATGTCGCTCGTTGGAGCAGGATCGGGACCGGGACGACCGCGTGGACCTACTGGAAGTACCTTGGGCTTTTTCCCTGATGGTCCCTTCGGTGCCGTCGGCGGAGGAGCGAGGAAGTCCCTCGTTTTTGGTTCTGCCGGAGCTACGGGCGGAGCCACGGGGTGTAGCTTCTGCCGCTCTTCGCGTGCTTGTTTAAGCGCTTGTTCCACGTATCGCTTGCACCTCCGACCTTCGCGATCTAGTTCCACTTTGATCGTATGTAGACCAATGCGCGCTCCGCTGAACTCCACCTCAGCTCGCTTCGCAGCAGCGACCGCAGACACCTCGAAGCCGTCCCTAACGGCGTCGCGATACTTAATCAGGGCAATGCCGAGGAAACTGCCGGTCTCTGGATCCGTCTTGTTTTGTACGGAAGCGATGCTACCAAATGTGCTGAAGTTCAGCTTCAAAGTGCT
>JAASLG010000207.1:0-35639 GCA_013365235.1 Cercospora sesami
GCCAAGCTCTTCGGCGCATGACAATGCGAACAAGAGCGTAACCGTTGCGAAAGGAAGCCGCATGATGGGCGTCTGATCTCGCAAGCAGGTGGCAGTGGTTCAGTTATCTACGCTTCCTGCATCACTCGCTGTGACCCTCGGAGCTAGATATCAACAGCAAAACGATGGTGCCGAAAGGTGGTTCGGTCGCCAGTGGTCGGTACAGGCCGTCCGGTAGGGAGAAACGTCTGAAACCGCTGTTGAAATTGTGCGATGAAGAATATGGAAAAGAGTATGCGACAAGCAAAGAGGAGCTGTGAGAAGAGAAGCACGCCTGGATCTGACAACCTGGTCGAATGCCTACGAGCTCCTCGCCAGGATCGCCCAGTTGTGTGGTTCAGATCACAGGACGCGAGAAGGCGTAGTTTGAAAGTGCTCAAGAGGCGCGCGGCGGACCTTCTTCTTCACGGGGCGAAAGAGGCCGTGAGGGTCGGACGGCAGAGGTGTTCCATCGCGGAAGTCTGGCTTCCAATGGCGGCCAATCCTGCGTCATGTCCATATAGACGACGGATCTCCTCAATAGACTCCAAACCCGAATAGGAAATCAGGTATATCCATGCTCAGCACCACGGGCTGCTCGCCGTGGCTTGGGGATAGCAGGGTTGCGCTTCCGCGAACAGGCACGGCTGCAGACCAACCACTTTTCGCAACTCTCATCCGCCGGTATCTGGATGTCCAGACGCATCGCAGGCGTGTCTCGCACCGCTGGCTCGCCGATGCATCGACGCGGATTGCGCATCCGGTGGAGCAGCACATCGACGGACGGCTGGAAAGCGACGGCGGTAATTTCGACCAGAGCGCGCGCCCTCCGCCCAATGTCGCGTCATCAGGCCTGGGCGTGTGAAGCAGCACAGCGCGACTGTTGGTCAATCACGGCGAGTCGGCGAGGAAATGAAGTGCTGGCCCTATGCAGATGGAAATTACGGTGGAAGGTAGTGCCTGTCTGCTAACTGCAAGCAGCTAGCTGCCGCCTCGCACGCGTTCACGCATTTCCGCACACAGCGCAAGTCTGGAGAACCCAAGGACGATCTGCGGTCTCACCAACCTGCAACGCCTTCGTCGCATCACAACAGCACTTCCTCGCCCAACCGTTGCCAACGTCTGCTCGAGCGCATCGCAGCACCCGTCCACACGTCCGCCGTGACACAGCATCTTTTCGCGCGCCGCCTCTCTGTCTCTATCTCAGGGTCTGCGCCCGCGGCTTCCTCCGCCCTCTCCTGATCACGGTTATATTATACTTTCCCGTGGCGGAGAATATAATAACATGGGCCGCGTGCTCCCGCCTCGCCAAAAATCCTTGCACTCTCGCGAGACGTGGATCGTCGTCGCGCCTGGCCGACGGTCGCGGTGATCCCAGAACGGAGCACCCGCGCGAACACGCATAGCACGTGCTAGCGGAGGATATCCTTGCTGGGTTGAGCACTTCCGCCAACATTCATTGCTCCACAGCGGGCAGCACATCGCGATGCCGCGAAAGCCATTGCATCTCATCATTCTGAGATTAGCTCATGATCGCAGCCAACACCGCGGACCTGAAGGCTGACGCACAGCCACTGAACAAGCTCCCCACGGTCTCGCTGCGATGCAACAGCGGATGTGCTCGATCATGTCTCGCGGAGTCGTCTTCTAGCATACATACTCGACTCACCATCCGATCCTCCAGAGCATCTTACTCCAGCAACCAGACGCGGGCCACGCCACGAGTAATCCGTCCTATCATGAGAGACGATCAGTCTCACATCCAAGGCCGTGCGCGATGGCATAAACCTGAATTGAATGGTCCAGGCCACGAAGGGACAGTCACTGTTGTCTTCAGGTCGATGGCTCAACGGTGTCTCGGACCCTGGGTCATGCGAAGCAAAGCTGACATCTATGTCCTATAGATTGGGCTCTGCTGGCATAGTGCCTGCTGTTCAGATGACAAGATCCAGCGCGGTGCTCGAGCGCAAGTACGCATTCTTGCTGACTTCTAGCTAGCTCCTGGTCGTCTGCTCTCCAGGCAACACCGCTGACGATTGAGAATGTATCGTCGTGATCCGAAATAGAAAGCCGGACCAGCACTCGCGAGGCGCAAGCCATATCCCGCGAAGAACGTCTCAGAATCGCAGGAACATTGATCCGGGCCTCTCGTACGTTCTCCAACCAAATAGTAATACTTGAATCTGCTATTATTCTCATGGATTGCGTAAGCTGCTGGTCCATACCTGACAACCTACCATAAATCATTCGAAAACAGCCGCTTTGCAGTGCAAGCTGTCAAAGATCAACACGATCTCGCGAGGTTTCCAACTATGGTTTAGAGACTTCTCTAGCCATGCATAACGTACAACTTCGTCATCGGTCAAGGTCATTTTCTGGACGTGGCTTGAACTCAAACTAGCACCCCCGACTTGACGGCTACTCTTCACATAGAGTCAGACTGAAAATCGGCGGTGTAGCTGGCAGACGCTGAGCCAAGTTCAAGAAACTTGCAAGTGAGATCCTCGAGTGTTCAGAGTGCAGTGTATACTGGACAGTTGCCACTTCACCAGAACACGACTCTGCTGTTGCCAAGCGAACGTCAGAACTTTGACTGACCTCATTGCACAGAGTTGACAGCGCTACGCAGGTGTATGGCGTTCGAGTAGACCCCCACAGCGTCTGCACTTCCCCCTTCGAGCATTTTTGAACACAAATCCTCTGTCTACCGGCAGTAGCTCGCAACGGACCTACACGTGGCGCATTTTTGACGACCTATGACCCAATCCTCCACGCTTGGAAATGTCTGTTTCAATGGTTCCTGCGCACTGCCTGGACCTGCTTAAAGGTCTTCGCCCACGCCACTCTTTATTCAAGAGTCCATAAACCTCCAAGCATGGAAGCTCTTTTGTCAGAGCTGGGCAAGAAATACCCAAACAAGCCAGCACTTATCGGGAGTGGCGATGAAGACAACATTCTCTCATTTGATGCCCTGCATCATCAGGTCGAGCAGTTGCGAGAGAGTTTTGTTCAATGCGGAGTGTCTCGCGGCTCTGTCATAGCACTCACACTCCAGAATTCGACTGACCTGGCTCTGATATTCCTGGCACTACTCGCGTGTGATGCTACCATTGCTCCCCTTAACCCAAAATTCAAGGCGAGCGAATACGAGTATTACCTCGAAGATGCGAATGCGCGTTTCATTGTGGCGCCGTCAGCGGCCTGGTCATCAGACAGTGTTTTGACGTTGGCCACAGAAGGCCTGCAATGTGCGAGGCTGGAGTGTTATCACGAGGAGAAATCATTGTGCGTCAAAGAAGTAAGCTCGGTCGAAGGAGCGCTGCGGTCCTCGGACGCGACCGGCAACACAGCTCTGATATTGCACACTTCCGGAACCACAGGGAAACCGAAACGAGTACCGCTTACGCTGGACAACTTACTCGCCTCCACGCACAACGTGATCGAGGCGTACAAGCTGGACGATACTGACCGAACAGTGCTTCTGATGCCCTTGTTCCACATCCATGGCATCGTCGCCGGATTGCTTGCTCCACTGCTATGCGGTGCTGGCGTAGTGATTCCAGCCAACGGTGTGTCAGATGACTTCTGGCAGACATTCATAAATCACAACGCGACTTGGTGGACAGCAACTCCTACGCATCAAAACTTGATCCTCGGCCTGAGCCGACCGACCTGCAAAACTCAGCTGCGTTTCATCCGGTCATGCTCATCCGCTCTATCCCCGCAAGATCTCAAGCGACTGGAAGAGGCGTTCGGTGTTCCAGTATTACAAGCATATGCTATGACCGAGAACGCACATCACATTGCCTCCCAAGTAGTCGGCAGAGACCGCAAACCTGGCTCGGTCGGTTACCCATCACCTAACGTCGACGTTGTCGTCGTTGATGATAATGGGAAGGTCCTAAGCAGTGACCAAACTGGTGAGATTGCGATCAAAGGTAAATCCACCACCTTAGGATATTTGGGAAATTCAGAAGCCAATGCCAAGGCCTTCACGAGCTCAGGCCATTTCAGAACTGGCGACCAAGGCTTCTTCGACAACGATGGCTGTCTGTTTCTGACAGGCCGTTTAAAAGAGATGATCAACAAGGGAGGAGAAAGCTTGAGCCCGGTCGAGATCGATAATGTATTGGTCTCACATGAAAAAGTTGCCGAGGCTGTGTCGTTTGCTGTGCCAGATGAAGTTTACGGAGAAGATATTGGCGCCGCAATCGTTCTTGCGAAGGATCAAGATCTGTCGGAGTCTGAGTTGATCGCTTGGCTGAGGGACAAAGTCTCCGATACCAAGCTGCCGAAGACCCTCTGGCTCGTAGATGCCATTCCGAAAACGGCGACAGGTAAACTACAACGTCTTACTGTTGCCAAGAAAATGCTGGAGACAGACCCTGCGGCTACTCCTTCCTCAAACGGCGATTCTGGGAGCGTGGTTGAGGATCTTCGTAAGATGTGGAGCGACATCCTCCGCATTCCTGCATCAGATCTCAAAGATTGCGACAGGTTCTCTGTACTATCCGGCGATTCGGGTCTTGCTGTGCGCTTAACTGGCATGGCCAGAACCAGGAATTACACCCTGAGTTTGGCGAGCATCTTCGCACATGACGAGCTCGCTGAAATGGCTACTGAGATGCATACAAGCAAGGCGACCGATGTTCTTGCAAACGATGAATTCGCTTCAGTGGACGAGGAAGCTCGCAATCTCTGTGCCAAGGCATTATCAATCAAAGCTGAAGATGTCGAGGATGCATACCCAATGACACCTTTCCAGTCTCACATGGCCGCCGAGAATCTCGAAAGCGGAACGTGGAATTACTCGTATGGCTTTCGCTGTGAGACCGCCGATCTCGAGAATGTCAAGCAGGTCATGAATTTGATTCAGCGCTGACATGGCATACTTCGAGCACATACGGTTCGTGTTGATGGTCAATTCTACCAGGCCATCACACGTGGTGCTTCTGACTGTGTCGATGTGCCTTGTGTTAAGACATACCTAGGCAAGCTAAGAGGGCAACCGATACCACTAGGCGATCGTGCATGCCGCTTCATCAGTTCAATCGAAGGAGACACGCCGCTATTTGTACTGACACTGGGACATGTGATCATGGACGAGTGGACTCGTTCACTGATCTTCAAGGAGCTCGAGACAGGCTTGAAAGATATTGATGACTTGCGCAACAGTCCACTTCCCCCGTCCTACGGAGCATTCGCTCGATGGATTGATCCGATCAAACCTTCCAGCTTGCAGACCAAGTTAATAGGTCAGAGGCCAATGCCATACAACAAGGAAAGGATGAAGCCATTGACCAAAACCGTCAACTTCGAGAGCGATCTTTCTTCGGATCGACCGTGGTTCGTGGCTACGCATCTAGCTTGGGCGCTGGCGACCGCAGAACACATTGATCAAGCTCAAGTCACTATTAACACGGTCCAAAGTGGACGTCTCGCGCCTGTCCAAGGCATTGAATCGATGCTTGGACCAACTCTCACGCATGTTCGTCGAGACATCGACATCAGTCGTGACCTGACACTCCAAAAGTCCTTGAAGCAAATCGCAGATACTCTGCTCGCACCCGACAACGCAAGCTTCGCTGGCACGAACCTTTACGAGGAGCGACATAAGGTCTGGATGTTGAATTGTGCCCTTTCAGCGCCCTTGGCGACTGTGAACAAAATCGGCCCAACGAATGCGCAACTGGAACTGGATCAGAATTTGTCTGATCGACTTCCGCCTGGCTTTGCCTTAAACAGCAGAGCTTTCAGAAATGGAGCCGATGGCATCGAGCTTCGTATATCCTATGATAATGGCTATGTGGATGAGAAGACTGCAGAGTCAACAATTAATCGCTTCGCAAAATTCTTGAGTCATGTGTGCCATGAAGATGGGGAGCGGACGCTTGGAAATATCGTGAAGAATGCGAAGTAAATGCAGAGCATGCATAGACCTTGTGCGGGATATCTTGCTGTGAAGAGTTCACGCAGTAGCTGGGTATAACGGTGTGGATTGGTAGATTAAGTTCCTCGTATCACAGCATGCGTAGCAAGGCCTTTGAGTTGTGTAACTTGTGTTGATCCGCGTGCTTCTGGGATCTGAAACATCAATCACAATATCACATGGCAACGCATTGACCAGATTTAGCCCTTGAACAAAATTGCGCAAAAGATCCGCAATGCAATCTGTGATCAACGGATTGTCGTACACACAAGGGTTTCCTTAGGTTACACGAGGAAAAACAAAAAAACAAGTTTGAAGCCAGATGGAGCCGAGTGGCTGATGTCTTAGATCCCGTACCGTCTTCAAAACGTGACAACGAAGTTTTGACCCAAAGGTCTACAGAAAACGTTGAACCTTCTCCGCGAGCCTTTCTTTCGAACGATGGTTCGGTTCTACAAACCCGGCTCAAGTCAAAGCACACCCGCAGGGATCCTACTGAACGGCTGCTCGGTATGCGCTCCGAACCAGACAAAATGAAGCAAGCCACAATACCCGTTCCGAATCATCTAACCTGTACAACAGCCCTCACAGCCAAGTTTTCAGATAGTGTACCCTTCTTCAAACGTCCACCAAGCACGGGCTGTCAACTGCTCCGAAACCTGCTGCCACGCCACCTTCTTCGCTTTGATCGCCTTTTGTGCGGAGCAGATACCCAGCCTCGAAGTTTTCGAGGATTTCCCTTTTGCCGTCTGCGTCGGCTCTCCAGATACAGGCTCCGTAGATACCGAGTTCGCAGATCACCCCGCCACTTTGCAATTCGCCGTTGCGGAAGATGGTATTGGATTGGGCGGGTGGCTCGATCATTTCCATTAGGATGTATGCGGGCCAGTGGGATTCTGGTAGGTCTTTCAAGAATGGTGGGATTGCTTTGCGGTAGATGTTGTTTCCGCCGCCTTCACGCTGGGGTTTTAGGACGTAGCGGGTTGCGCTCTCGGGATCTTGAGCGAGTTTGCGAGCTTCGAGGCCGGCTTCGGATTTGTCGAGAGGGTAGATTGGAGCGAATGTTTTGAGGACTTCGGCGGCCTGGGCCTGATCTGGGAGGAACTTTGTAAGGTGAGGGGAATGTGGCGTTGCAAGGACTTGTTGGACCTTCTTCGTACCCGCGAGCTGTGTCAGCACTGTTGGGCATTTGATGGCAGCACTGCGCTCAATGTGAAGGCGCGCAGACCAATGCGCATCAGAGGTGTACTCGTCTGGTGAGTATCCGGCTCGGAAGTACACTACTGTAACCTCGTATTGCTTTGTAGGATTTTGAGGCGGCGTGTAAATGAGCTTGCGGTCGTTGTTGAGATTCGTGTCATCAAGGACCCGTCCAAAAGGCAGGCGGAACGTGCGAACGCCGTGATTCTCGTTCAAGGCGTATTCGAGATGTCGTTGATCGAAGACATTGCGCTCCGGATCCTGCACCAAGAAGACCACACACGTAGGCAGCCCAGTCGTGGACTTCCCATATGCCTTGTGAGCTTCAGCCATGCCCCTCGCCAATGAAGGCACTGAGGTGCTCTCAGGCAGACTGGATCCATTGACGAGGTTCGAGAGTTCCTCAGGATATGCATCGATCGATTGCAGGTGGCGATGGAGACCAGCGACTTGGCTCGAAAGACCGCCAAAGGAGGATGCTATCGTATTGAACTCGACCTGCTTCACTGTTGGCTGCGAAGTGTTGCCTTGATCGACGTGCACCATGTAGTCCGAGCGGAACAGACCAAGAGCTATTGGCTGAAGACAGTTAGCAACCGCAGTCCTCGCGATGATCGCGAACACACCTGCGTATATCCCTCTGCCTTGACAGCCTGGTGCACCTTCCATAGTCCTGCCATGAATTCGTCAATTGCAGCCAGCCTGTAATCACATGTCAGCAGTTTCTCAAGTGAAGTGAACGTATCATGCCCGCATCTGAGGCACATCCAAGATACGAAATCAGTCCTTGTCATGTGCAGGGGGACTTGCATGTGACGACACGCTGGAACTGAGACGAAAGTTCTCTGACTTACGGAAAGTACCTACTCTTCAACGATGCCAGTCAACCATCTCTCATCGCTGGCAATGGCAGAGTAGAGCTCATTGTATGCTCTCGCTACTGACTTTGCCTGCTCGAAGCAGACCTTCGGGAACAGACTTGGGAATAGTGTTACCGGGGCTGTCGTCGCTAACGCTCCCGCGGGATCCTGCTCTGTTGGAACATATGCTGGTGCTACTCTGACTGCCAGCCCATGGGCGATTGACCAGTCCTTGAGGTTGGTCAACAGATACGACTTCTGCTCATCGTTGAGCTCTGGCGGGTACTCTGGATACATGTTGGGCGATATGCGAATGTTTTCTTACAAATGAGGTGCTGCTCGTTGGAGATGGACTCATCGCATTGAGTGGGTCTCTTGTTGGCCGATGTCGCCAAGGCAAGCGACCTCACCTCACCTTCCCACTTCACGCTACAGGCGCGTCAAACGCTACACAGGCAGGCCGACGCGACCGAGACTGGTCTCACACAACCTTTGCCAAAGGCTTTGCACCTCGCGTCCAGCCATTCAAGACAGCTCAAGACACTGCCAACACGTCTCTGGAATCTGCATACGAACGCGCAACGCCCGAGCGATCTCGTCCTATTCCACCACGCTTCGCCGCATCCGACACAGCGACTCTAGTCAACATCCGCGCTTCTAAGACAAGTTCTGATGCAAAGTGCTCTGCACATAATATGTCAGAGGACCTAGCAGGAGCCGTGACTTCGCCGCTGCTCGGGCGGGAAGAGCCTCCAGATCTACGGAGGCAGTGACGGAGAGTAAGGCGATACAAACCATAGCGGCACAAAGTTTCTTCCAGTGCGACCGACCTGTGGAGATATCGAAGGCAAGTCTGCGCAGCTGGACATCCACGCTTCTCCCGAGGCGTCGTGCAATTTTCTCATCTGTTGCTGCTTTCACGCCATACGTTCCCGCAGGCTGTGAAATGCTCTGGTGGCGGCGCGAATGGTTTGCAGCGAGCAGTGAACTGAGACACCTTTGATCCAAAGACGCGGATAGCACGCGTTCTATTGGCCTGTCACCCGCCGTGCCTTCTGTCAATCTGACCTTGCAAGTCACTGGGTGAAGGCAGGGGTTGGGACAGCAGTCTTTCGTGCAAGACAGTGTGCATTCTCACATCTCCAGCTACATTGATTGAGGCACATAAAAGGGTGAGCGACGCCAGTTCTGACATGCCAGAACATTCCTTGGCGCACGCTGCACTTGACATCACTTTCGATCTCAAGCTGCGAATTCACACAGCGCAATCAGCAACACGTGACACGGCGAGGTGCCGAGCGCGTTCTGCCGTTATCTTTGACTAAACTTCAAGGCGCAACCTGACTGTCAACATCAACTTTGTGCGAGGCGCCACACGCGACGCCATCAGCACAACATCATGGATCCGGATCCGTGGAAGTGGACGTCCACTGAGGTGGCAGACTTCTTTCGCAACCACGCAACAACACTCGTTACCGACATGCCCAATGCGCGACTGCCAGACCTTGACTCGTTCGCTCAAAAGCTCGAAGAGAATGACGTTTGCGGAGCGGTACTGTTCGATGGAGTCGATTTGGGCTTTCTTCGTGAGGACTGTGGCATTCGGTCCCTTGGACAACGCAGTGCAATAGTACACTGCATCCGCAAGCTCAGAACATGGTCAAGATCATATCCTCAAGGAGGGGAAGCGCCTGTCCCACAAACACCTGTGTCTGTGGCTGCCACGCCTGCAGCAATACCAGGCATTGAGCAAGAGCCAGCATCTCCGGTGCCGGTTTTCGACAGCGCCAACGCCAAACGCGCCGGCGAGACTAACGCGGAAGCTGTTAGTGCTCGCAAGAAACGAAGACTCGAGCTCCCTCAGCCATCGCTTCCTTTAACGGCGCCAAGAGACTCAGCGCAGCATAATCCTGCAGCCTTCCTCGGCAACGAGAAGCTCCCGGTGGACAATATATTCTTCGGCAACACACAGATGGGACAAGAAATTAGTCACGGAGAGACACCGAGTGCTATGATGGCCAATCCGGCAACACGGGAAGCATCGCCCGACGCATTGCCAACGAACGCCATACTCTCGGAAGACGATGACCTGCAGGCAGCCGACACATGCTTTCAATTTCAAGCTCCTGCAAAACCTCCCGGATTATCAGCGTATGTCAACAAGCAGATCCTGCATTTTCTCAATCTTGACATTGCCGAGTCGCAAAGCGGCTCTGTCAAGAAGACTATACGCCACGGGCGGGACGCGATTGCCGTTGATCCATACCCAGAGCGAATGCTCACAGGCACTACGTCCCGGTCAGCTCTGCTTGTTCAGATGGTCGAAAATGGGAGGTATGTTGCGAAGCGGGAGAATGCTGCCTTTGTCGATTCGGGCATCGAGTACAATGAGATTTCGGTTCAGGGACTGCCAGAGGCCTCGAACTCTGGTGAATGGGACTTCCTTGTAGCGAAGCACAGGTCAACAGCTGGCGAGGAAGTGCTACCGGCCTACATGGACTCTGATTCCGAGGGCTCACTTCGCTCACTGCAAGAAGAAATGGAGGATGAGGAGGAGGTAGAAGAGGACGAGCTTCAGCAGACCAAGCCTGTCGGATCCCGACTAGACGCGATGATTGACAAAGCCTTGCGCGATATTGTGGATGCCTGGAAGGAGAAGATTCTACCTCGAATGGAAGAGAAGAAAGCGTGGACTGTCTGGAAGCGAACGCGTCAAAGTCGGACCATTCGCGACAGCTTGATCAATGGAGCCCTCGACCTAATTCACAACCTCGAGCAGAGAGTCCACAAGTTCAAGACAGAAATGCATCATGACGAATGGCGAGATGAGAAAGAGGTCGCTGAGCAATGCAAGATCATGGAGGCTACAGTCGAGGACATCGAAGAGCAGCGCTGGAAGATTGATGTCTGGCGGAGGAAGAAAGAACCTCATCACACTGCTAGACGAGGAGCTCGCCTCGATTCCGGCCACACTATTGCCGGTACCAGCACACAGCGCCAGATTCCCACCGTTCATGCAAACGATCGCTTCAGTGTGGAGCGCGAAGACAACGTTGATGACGCCGTCAACGATGACGACGACGACTTCCATTCTGCGCACGGCGATCTCGACACCGGCGAGCCTATGATTGAGGGTCAGGAGGAAGACCAAGATGCGTCAGACGAGTACTCTGTGCATGACGACATGGACTTCATCAACGATGCAGACTCACCGGATGGAGAAGCTGGTGATTTGCTGGCTGATTCACATCAAACTTCGGATTATAACCAGGACGTGGTGCAGGCACACCCGGACTCGGAGCATTCAGATTTCGGTCGTGATTTGTCGTCGCCAAGCATCAAGCCGGAACAGCGTCGTCCGCGACACAACGATGCTCAAACTACGGACAACGAGAAAGGCACTGAGTCAGACTACCTGACTAGTCCCACTGGAATGTTCAAGAAGCCCGCGAGGAAACATGTGAATACCCCGACCAAGTCACAGAAGACAGCCATGGAGCCAATTGAGATATCTTCAGACTCCACTCCTGTGAAATCGAAACCTCCAAAGAAGAAGAGAAAGAAGATAGCATACAGCGCTACTCCCGAAAATGACAGTGCACAGGAGGTGGCATCGTGGAATTTGGACGACCTCGTGAGCGCAAGCGACAGAAAGCGTATTATGATCAAACTCCTCTCCGACATGGGTCCCGAGAAACGAGCAGCGATACAACGCAAGATCAAAGCTCTGCGCAAGTCTCCCTTCATCGAAAAGTTGCGAGACGTGCTTGCAGTACTTTCCCGAGACTACTCGGGCAGCAATCAAGACATCGATGTGGTAGTTTCGGGCAAACTTTTCCTGGCATATACATTTTGCAAGCCGGAATGTCTCTTAGATGACAGCTGTGCAGACATCCCCTGGTCCTCTGTCTCGACCGATCGCCTGGAACTCACCACATTCTGCGGCCTGCTAGAATTGTTTCTGGAGAAGTCAAATCTTTGGAGGGCGCCTGCGAAGTCCACTCCCGGACGACAGGGCGAGGTTATTGACCTCGTCGGCTCATCCGAAGAGGACGACACACGACCTGCCGGATCCCCCAAGAAGAGGAAGATCAAGAAGGTCAAGCTCGATATCAACGCAGAGCAATCGCAGGCTGCGGCATATCTACGTCAGCAACGCTACAAGGAGATGAAGAGTGCTGGCTCCAACTCTCAGGAGCTTCAAGCTATGATACAGTCCGACCCCAGCAGATCTACGGTGGCGATAAATCCTCTCGCTTGTAAGGAGAATGGTGAGGAGTTCATCTTCATCGACAAGAGAATCGCTCGTGAGCTGAAAGAGCACCAAATCAACGGGATACAGTTCATGTGGCGAGAGCTTACGGCTGGTGGTGATGAAGGCGGCCAGGGATGCATCCTGGCCCACACTATGGGTCTTGGGAAGACCGTTCAGACCATCGCTACTCTCGTTGCGATCAACGAAGCGGCACAGTCAGATAATCCTGCCGTATATGAGCAGATCCCTGAGCACCTTCGCCCTGCTGACATCCAGGAACGACAACTTCGCATGCTGATCCTGGTCCCAGCCCCACTGGTGCAAAACTGGCGGAGGGAGATATCTCGCTGGGCACCGCATGTGCTCACGAACAATTTCTCCATCGAGCAGGGCACGAAGCCCCATCAAGCTCTCACCCAGCTCGCCAGCTGGTACAAGGTTGGCGGAGTGTTCTTCATCACATACGATTTTCTCCGAAAATACGTCCACTGGAAAGACCCGAAGACTGAGCCCAAGATAGCCGAGATCGGTCCGCAGATCGAGAAGTATCTGATCAGAGGGGCTGAGCTAGTCGTCGCTGACGAAGTTCACCAACTCAAGAACGCCAAGGCCAAGGTCACTCAGGCCGCAGCGCGGCTTCACACAGAAAGTAGGATCGGGCTTACTGGCACTCCAATGAGTAACGATGTGGATGAGATCTACTCACTTGTGTCTTTTGCAGCACCAAACTATCTCGGAGAGAAGAAGTGGTTCAATCAGCAATACTCTAACCCGATCGCGCAAGGCAGCCGCAAAGACAGCGAGCCGTATGAAGTTCGAAAGATGCTGAAGAAGCTTGCAGTGCTTCGCAATCAGATTGAGCCCAAGGTCAATCGTGCCGATATCTACGTTCTGCGTGGCTCGCTGAAGCCGAAGACGGAATTTGTTATCATGATGCCGCTGTCTAACTTACAGCGAGTGGTTTATAACAAGTACCTTCGAGCGTTGCGCAAGGATCAAAGCGATCTCGACGCAGTGGTCGCCCAAACGAGAATCTTTGCTTGGCTTGCGGCCTTGACACTGCTCATGAATCACCCACTTGCCTTCAAGCGCAAGCTACTGGAACCGCCCAAGGCAAAATCCAAGTCGAAGAAGAAGAAACGGGAGTCCACGCCGTCTGCTAGTGATAGCGGCTCTGCAACACCGTCTGCCGAGAACGATGTCGATGCTGAGGACTACGGGAGCATGGACGACGCTATAAAGTCACTGTCTTTTTCAGATGAAGTCAAGAAGGACATGGTCGAAGGAATCAGCGACGATCCCCGCAGCGAGTACTCCAAGAAGATGGAGATGTTGCTCCTCATCCTCCGTCTCGCAGATCATTGCGGAGACAAGGTCATTGTCTTTTCAGGCAGTCTTCCGACCCTCGATATTGTCGAGGAGGTGCTCAACAGATCCAAACTGCCATGCAGCCGAATCGACGGCAAAGTAGGCATACACAAGCGTCAACCCGTCATTGACGCCTTTCACGCGGGCAAGACCAAGGTCATGCTAATGTCGACCAGAGCTGGAGTCGGACTGAATATCCAAGGCGCGAATCGTGTGGTCATCCTCGACTTCGGCTTCAATCCCTCTCACGAAGAGCAGGCCGTTGGGCGGGCGTACCGTATCGGACAAACCAAACCAGTCTTCGTGTACCGTCTGATTATCGGTGGCACTTTCGAAGACAACATCTACGACAAGCAGTTGTTCAAATCTTCTTTGACGCAACGCGTTGTGGACAAGAAGAACCCTCGTCGTATCGCGCTCGGCAGTGCTGGTGACTGGCTGTACGAGCCGCGAGATATGCCCCAGGAGGATGTGCGGCAGTGGCTTGACAAGGATGAAGCTGTTCTGCATAAGATTCTCAAGAAGCAGCTTTCAGATGTTGACTACAAAGGACCACAAATCCGGAAGCTCACAACGATCGAAACGTTGCAGGAAGATGCAGCCGATGCACCTTTGGACGAGACGGAGCAGCGTGAAGTGGAAGAAGAACTGGCCATGCGACGTAACCAGCGCAAGATGGACAAGCAAACAGCGAACGCTGGACCTGCCGGCTTGAGCGCGAGCCAGATCAATATGCCTCCGCCTGGCGTTCCGAGATCAACAGCGCCCGTGGGCCGACCTGCTAAGGGCACGGCTCAGCGAGGCCTGTCTGCGGTGGTCAAGTTCCCTGTGCGTATGCCACATGGTTTGCCGAACGTTGTTAACAACTCACGTCCGTCTTCAACCATGCCGAATGCGTCTGCTGGCCGGGGCGGTTCGCTACAGAACCAAGGCATTAATGGTGCACGCCCCACCTCCAGCAACCCGCAGTCGAACATACATGGAATGCCTTGAGTCGGATGAGCATGACATGAGAGGAAATGGAGCGCCAAATGAAGGAGGAATGGCGAAAAGACAGATGGATATCGCACTAATGAGTGGAAACGCGATGCGATGGACGAAGAGTAGAGCAAAAGGAAAACAGCATGCATTGGCGTTTCACAGACTTTCTGTGGGTCTGATTTAGCGCGCAGAGATACCCCTGAGCAGTTATGCTCTTTTGCTATGACTGTACAATGAGACAATGATCCCTAACACCCGTCTTACAATACTGATGTTTCGTCCTGATGATATCGCCTTATCGTTTCTCCCGTGGCCCCTCGATGCACTCGCCACTCGCTTCGCTCCATTCAATGCCCCTGTACACGCATTGTCAGCAGAAGCACGAGAAGTACTCCGCTCTGCATATACGCACTACTCTGATACCGTCCGTCGTTACTCCCGAGTAAATATCCAATCAAGTGGTCGCTTGATATTCTCGATTTGAGCCAAGGCCGTAGCGATTCCAGCGTGGACTCCCGTCCACGATTCTCCGTCGCGAAGCCAATAATTGAGGGCAGTGAAGAGGACGACATGGAAGATACAGAAGCTGAGTCTAGGCGTGCGTTGCTTGAGTTTCGGATGGCGTGTTGGCTCTCTGCGAATTTGCAGGCAAAAAATCCAGTAGTAC
Source organism: Cercospora sesami (assembly GCA_013365235.1). Taxonomy (NCBI): domain Eukaryota; kingdom Fungi; phylum Ascomycota; class Dothideomycetes; order Mycosphaerellales; family Mycosphaerellaceae; genus Cercospora; species Cercospora sesami. The sequence continues at coordinate 15,279 of JAASLG010000207.1, forward strand.
AACATTGGGGTGCTCAGCTTCCGCATTACTTCCACAGCGATACGATCGATTTTGATGTTGATTCCGCTTTTCTCGATGTCCTCTGATGGATTGTGGTGGATTGTTGGTTGTGTTTTTGGATGCTTGGTAGTTGGGTATGTTGCAGAATTCCAGAGATGAGTGGAAGTTGAGAGCGTCACAAGCAGCTGCCTGTGAAGGCGTCGACGACGCCTAGCAACGTGCTGTGTCGCACATGCCAGATAGCTTGCTCCTCCGCAAAAACAGTGGCCATCGCGGCTGAGATGAGAGCAATGACGATCCAGATAGCCGCGACTGGCTCCACTGGATTACAGGAAAATGCCCGATGTTCGAAGTCGATCATGATGGAAATCACGTTGCTTGTCGTTAGGGCAACGGAAAGGTCGAAGATGCAGTAGAAGGCGAGAAGTGAGAGCTTGAGAGTGAGATGGAGAAAGAGTGTCCAGATCAGATTGGCAATCGCCATGTCGAGTTTGAGCAGTGCGAGGAAGGCGTCCATCGTGGTGGCTGGAATTGAGCTCCTGAATGTGAGTTCTTGGATGTGAAGTGAAGCAAGTTGTGCCTGCTCTATATTCCTGATGACTTGTTGTGCCTCTAGTATTCATGGAGATCACGGTCAGTTTGTCTGGAAGTGAAAAGAGGAGTTTCTGAAGTTGGAAATTAAGACGTCCTTAAGTCCGGATTTCAGAGTTCTGTCTCAGGTGTCTCGCCATAAATTTGGAGGCCACGAGCACCGTTCGCGACCTTCGCCACCAGCATGCCCATTGCGATGCCATCAGACACGAGCTCTACATGTTCGGCATTTGAGCGCAGTGAAATCCGCGTCGCAAGCGAATGCAGCTCAGCTTCCATTCGCTTCGAGTCGATGCTGCAGCAGCAAGCCGACAAAGCTCGAAAAGCCCCAGACGACAACTACTCGACATGCCTGGGTGATGCGCTGCAGTCAATACTGCAACATCATACTCACGTGTCCCATCCTCGTTCGCCACTCGGACACCACTGCCACCTCCAAACAACTCCACAGATTCTCTGCACGTATTCACTAATGCCTCAAGTGCCTCATACAAATAAATCAGGGACACCAGTCATGTTCCTCGACTTCTTCGACAATCAGCCCAGGTCGTACGTCGAGCAGCAACGATGGCACCAAACAACCTCATCCCAAACCAAGGCCTTCCCGTCCATCTCCGCCGTCTCAACACAGAAGACCGTCATGCGGGAACCACAGGCGAAGGCCACTTCGACCTTGTCGACTGCCATCGCGTTCGCTCTGGAGTGATCACACCACCATACCGAGAAGGAGGAATCATCTCAGATCATGTCGATCCCTGCAACCCAGTCAGCAGTCCTTGGTGTCGTCCTCGTTGGGCAGGTGAAAAGGCACAAGAAAGTTGGTTCGACGCGCACCACGAAGGATATGATGCAGATGATGAAGCAGGATTTTGAATAATCTATTGACATATTGTGACGGCCGTGATCATACGCAAAAGTATGCAGTACGCAGATAAGTAATCGTATTGAGCAAGTAATCGTATTGAGCAAGCAAAGCATATCGCATAAAATCAATCTGTCATAAGGAGATGAGGAAATACTAACGCATTCATGACCAAGCCCTCGCTTTTGCAAACTCATCATTCAAGGGCTGTGCTCTCCCAAACGAGGTGCACCACCCTTCCAGTCATCACGCTCGAAATACCTAAAGACGAGCTCGTAACCTTCCAGATCGTGCACGACGCGATCGATGCGCTTGTAGCCTTTGATGCGGTCCATACGCTTGTCGTTCTTTGCGTTGCCGTTCTCGCTGCCGTCCTTAGCCTCGAAGAGCGTGACGCTAAAGCGACCAGGCTTGAAGATGCCCACAACTTGCTGAACCACATCGACAGTGGAGCGTCCGGTTTGACGAGTTGGCACGTTGGTCTCGAAACTGGCATAGGAGCACTGAGGCTCAGGTGTGACGTGCACAGTCCAGTAATGAGTGTTCTCAGCATCGCCTGGAATTGGCACGACTCCATTGGCTGAGTAGCCACATGGCGTGAAGAGGTAGGAGTCGATGCGAGCGTCTGGGTACTTGGATGCTGGGTACACATCTGCAAGACCGCAAGCTTCGGTCACAACTGTTCCCAGTGTGTGGCCTTCAGTGCTAAGCTCTTCACCAAAGGTGAGTGTCTCGTCGTCGGACTCCGAGCTGAGCTCTGCGTGCTCCTTGGCAGTCTGAGCAAAGACATCAAAGCTAGCGTCGTCGCTACCAGTAACCAAAGTGTTTCCCGAGATACTAGGATCGGAGTTGTTGTGCTCCTGGATCACGCCGAGATGAGCGATTGCGTCCTTACGGGCCAAGTGGGAGCAGCGAGCATTGTCTTGCGCAATCAGGCTGGCGTCCTCAAGGTAGAACTTGCGAGCATTCTGCTCCTCGAGGTCGGTCATGAGGATTTCCAATGTCTCATCGCCTGCTTCATTCTCCGGCATGCGCCTTCCCTTCTCTGGCAAAACCATTTGCTGGGTCGGAGTCTGATGTATCTCCTCTTCGGGAGTGGAAGGAGGAGTCAATTCAGTGCCTGGTCCGGTAATATAAAGGTACCAATGCTCGCCATTCATCTTGCCAATCATGTACGCACTGCCGCCCAAGAACATCCTATCCAAGTAGCGGACCTCGTCCCGCCAGCTGCGGTGTGGCCCTTTCTGCTGATCGGGAAACAAGAAGTTCTTGCGACTGTAGAAGACGCGATGTGGCTTGGCAGCCGCACTGGTGCCTTCTGGCAGGCTGGCCTTCACATGTGGAAAGCCTGCTTCCAGAGCTGCGATTTCCAAAATACGTGGCAGCCCACGCAGCAGTGTAGTCGTGCCGCAAGTCTTCAGCACGAGCTTGTGCGGGAAGACAAACATGCTCGACTCCGAGAGCAAGTACGCATCGACGTTACCAGACTCGATGACTGACAGAACCTTGCAGTTGACCAGGTCAAGCATCTCCTTCCAGGTGTCCTGAGATACGGCCTTGAGGCCATTTGGCACGGCCGAAGGCGGCAGCGCCTTGTCCGACTCCGTGAACCATACTTCTAGGAGCTTCTCTGGTCCTTCAAATGCATTGCTGGAGTCAAGATCGAGAGCAGTAATGTCTCGATTGATCGTCCAATGCGGAGTTCCACTCAATGAGGAAGGAGAATTGGTATAGTTGGGTGGGATCGTAGTGTTCACCATTTCCAAAGGTTGCTCGTTTGGCTGATCTCTTGATTGCGCAAGTCTGCCTCTTGCTCTGGGGCTGACAGCTGTTTGTCCGCTGATCCTCTGAACTGTGATAGCTCTGTCTGCTGCCTCAGCGACTGTCTCGAGATCGCCAGAGGAGAGAAGGCCCACACCCTTCTTTCTGAGTTGGAGGCTGGCTTACGCCAGCAGCAAGCGGTTGTGAATGTGGTAGACGACCTCGGTCGTGTTATGGAGGTCTTCCGCAGGAAAGGATATGGGAGCTCTTGCGGCGGGGAATGGTGCCGACTATGCGCGATTCGAGGTGAACAGGTCTCCGATACCCGGCGGAAGTATCGGGTCGATAGGATGGGGGAAAGTGGTGCTTTGGTAGGTCGAGGTCGTCCAGATGGTGTTATCTAGGCCTGTGCCACATGGGATGGTCAGCGTCGCACTCAATTCACCACAGCGGCAAACTTTGATTCTCTTACTTCTGGGGCTTGGACAGTGCTCGTAGAAGATCTTCTGGACGCATGGAACGTGGAAGTATTGCTGAAGAGGGCTCTGGTTTACAGACTCTTCATTGAGAGTCTGATATCAAGCACGCGACGTGCTTTTTCTGGGCGCAGAGTGCAATTGTCGCAAGGTGAGTCGCACTGGGCTCGTGCGTTGTTGCCGCTTTCGTAGGGATTCTGAAGGGACTCTGCGAATTACAGGTCCGAATTTGAGGTGTTTGCGAGGTCAGTTTGTCGTGGAGGACAACATGGACGAGGGCGAAATTTTTAAAGTGACGTGGCTGCAGATGGCGGGCCAATTCTCGATATGCAGCCCAACGCCAAGTGCATGTTTCCGAGCGTCTCAGACCAACATGTGAACAGGTCAATGCCTGCATGCGTGATTTAAATATCAGACAACGTTGCACAAATGCCTGCTCCTATTCAGTTCCGAATGCTGCTCACTTAGCAACTGCCTACTACCAAGCTCACGAAGCGTATGCCACCTACTGCTCAAATCTGTTTCGGGCTGAGGACATCTGCGTATCAAAGACCGAAGGCCTTCATGTATGGGGCTATCGCCACAGTTGCATATCATACGCCTCTTAGAATGATCACGCAGACCATTGAGCAGCTCATGGGGAACCAACCAAATTGGTCCTGATGTGTACCTTGTCGATTACATTTGTACATACGGAGAACAGATGCCTGCTCTGTTCAACTCTCAATGTCCCCTACCAGGAGGATTTCCAGTATTAGATGATGATGGTACAGTTGGCGGTGGACCCATGCTACCAGGCGCAGAAGACGCAAAGCCGCCATACAAAATTGGTCCCAGGAGCACAGCTAGCTCTTGAATATCGGCCACCATTTCCGCCGGTCGCTCCCAGGCAGGAAATCGCACGCTACCAGAGCGGCTGCGAAAGAGGAGTACCCGATGATATGATTCTGCCCATCGTGCGCTGGAATGCGGTTGCTCATGACTCCCAAAGTGCGAGATTGCCAAAGGGACCTGGGTGTAAGAGCGCCAGAGTTTGGGCACCATGGGTGCAGAGTTCATGAGCCACCTGAGGGCTACCTCGGGACCGGGCAACCAGTACAGCATACACCAATCAATCAGTGCGGTAGGTGTCCATGTATTTTGCAAGCCTGATGTATTGCTGAAGGATGAGGTGGAGGCGTCGGAGGACGTGGGTTGAATGGCATCCATAGTATACGCTAGCAACCCCGTGGGCGAGTCACACAGCGCGTATGCGACGGTCTGTGGACGCTCTGGTATGATCGAAGGTGATCCGGGTGTCAGTGGAGGTGTGATGCCATGAGGCGATTGGGAAGGCGAAGCTGGAATCGACGTGGGCTGGTGCGAGTAGCCGTAGCTCGTTCTATATGAATATGTGTCAGCATTTGTGTACGGAGTTCGTGAGCGGACAACTAACCTGGGATCCGGCAGATCAGGGTTCGAAGTATGAACTGCGATGCAGCTCTCGCTATGCATCAGTGCCAGCAAACGACAGATATTGAATCCCCTAACTGCGCGTCAGTTCACATGGGCCTGATGAGGAGGATGCACAGGCTGGCAGACCTTGCGCATATCCGAGACGTACCATCCGCTCCCAGTCGCGATGTATGTCGAATAGCCCAGCGATTTCATCAAGGCATCGAAGAGCTCTGCGGTAGACGAGACGTTGTTTCCTTCTTCAGCGACCACATCGCTGAATCCGAACCCGGGGATACTTGGTACTATCACATGGAAAGAAGGTGTGTTCTCGTTTCCCCGGGGTGGTGTTTTGACGGGGTCCGTGAGGCTATCAATCATATGGTATATGCCAATGAAGCTCTCAGGCAGCGCGCCGTGTACGAAGATGAGAGGTATGGCGCTTGGAGACGTCGAACGCTTGTGTACGTAGTGCAGCCGAGTGCCCTGTACGACCATACGATACTGCGGAAGCGTATCATTGTAATGTGCCTGTCGAAAGTTAGTTGAGAATGATCTGTGAATGACCCATAAACGTTACCTCCTGAGCTCTCCAGTTATACCTTTCCACCCAGTGATCCACAAGCGGCTCCAAATCAGATTTGGCGACACCGAAACTCCATCTCGTAGGCTGGCGACTGCGTTGCTCACGCGGCAATCGTGTGAGTTCCAGCTTTCGTCGGGTCAAGTCGAGATACTTCTGGGAGACATGCATCCGATAGGGCAGCACCACGTTTGTGACAGTCGATGGTGACCTTCCGCTTGACGATGCATTCGACGCCATTCGATCTGTGACCACTTTGCATCACATAAATCGACCCAGCCCCAGGCGTGCGTTGCGTTCGAACAGCAGTGTCGACCTCGTATTCTGCTCGTGTCTTTGATAGAAGTCGGCATCAAGTGTTGATGCGCATTGCGGGAATTTTCTCGAACGTGATTCCTCACGAAAAGGGTCGACGAAGTTGCACTATTGTTAGTAACGATCCACCTCAGAGGCTGCAAGCGGACAGCTATCTACATGGTGAGCGTTGGTGCTGCCTCATGTTGTATGAACGTAAGGCATGAACCCTTGAGCGTCTTCCATGACATGCAGTCGAGTAGGGTCAAGGGACCGAGATGAATTGGGAATCCTCCGCGATGGCAAGACTCAATGAATACTATCGGAGCGCCCGGCCATGCAGGTTTCCGTGCACTATGGGACGGACTTCTCATGATTGCGTTGCGAAAGTCGCATGCGGCACCCTAGGAACGTTGTACTATTGGTCGAATGTCGCAATTCGGACAAAATTCCCTGCATATGTGATCAACTGCTATATGCTTTCGCGCCACAAACGTTTGGTGCTTCTAGAGTCGTGGCTGTGCTTTTAGTGGGTTGAGAGCGCCAGAAGTTGGCAAACGAGCCTTTCAGCTGGGTCGGCACCTGTCGTTCGTGCCTGACTAGCTGATAGTCTCTCGGCAAACATCGTCGTGCCGTCCCCAAGTCGCGCGGACTCTGCACGTAAGGCGGTGGCGAGTTCGGAGCTTCTTAGCGATGTCGTCCTATCCTACACCATGCGCTGCTGGTGTACCAGACGATCTTCTTGCCGCGGGCCGTGTGGCCGACGGCCTCCTGCGGGATTCTGGCAACCTGCATTCCCATCTGCTGATGAGTGCGCCAGTAATAAGCAGAGTCGTGAGAGCACGAGAGAGTGTAGAGAGCGTCTTATGCAGCTCGCTTGTGCAGCGTGCATGCTTGCAACTTCAAGACATCGATGCGGATCCAATCAAATGTTGAACCCACTGGGTCTCGGTTCAATGGCTTGACGAAGCCCGTTCAAGTGGCAAATGGTGCCAAAATGGTCTGAGGCTGACATTTGGAATGGTGAGGATAGAGGAAGGTGGAAGGGAGAAGGAAGAGATGATGGTCGGCTCGCACCGCCACGCATAGCACAGCCACAATGTCGGAGCGACTGCACCGCACCGCACCGCACTTGCTCTCACTAACCAAAGACATCAAATAACTGCTAGGTCAACCTTGATGGGAGATGTCAGTATCAGACTCGGCCTTACCTCTAAAGATTAATGGTATACAGGGAATGCACTAAACGCTGTGCATGCTTTCAGTCTCGAATTCCTGCTGATCATGATGCCCACGCTGCGAGGCTCTGAGGCAGAGCGGCTCTCACCTGGCGCAAAAGCTTACGCTAACAACCAATCACAGCAGAGTGTTCGTTCACTGCGCATGTACTTCAATATGCGCATACACTTCAAGAATAGCAGACGTCGGCCGGACAGGTTGGAATAGGGCCAATCATGCTTGAACGCTGATGACGCTTTTCCGAGGCAAGCTGACATTTCTGCCATAAGTTATTCAAGCCGAGATCCGCTGTTCAGGACCGTGTCATCGCGGAGTGCTCGAACATCTCAATGGAGAGAAGCTTGGTAGATGCCATCGGAATTGGATTGTGCATTAGTGCAGAACGCAGCCGGCTTTAGGAAAGTATCGTTCATACACTGCATCACATATTTGCTTGAACCTGCGTTATCACCTTTGAACTGGAGAAGATGAGCTGTTGCTTCTATGCACTCGCGAATGTGGGGCGAGTCTGCCTTGAGACATCAAGGCGGAGCGCTGGGCTTGGGCCTGACATCTTTACTGCAAGGCGATTCTACTACACGCTGCGGTCATATATGCTCTCGAACCGGGCAGGTGATAGTCGATGGGCGTTCGACTCGTAAAGGGAAAGTGGCCTCGCTTCTTGCGCTTTACGCCAAAAGTATCCTTGAGCTTGACAGCAGCTTCTTTATTAATATGCCCCGAAGACTCAGTGAAAGACTCCTTCTTGATGTGTTGGTGACAAGGCAATCCTGGCAGCGCTCCCGGCGAAGTCATAATCTGCACGTCAACTTGACGTGCCAGCTGATCATCAAGTAATTTGACTGTGTTTGCGAACAGGTCAATGGACTCCTTTCGGAGGCCGGAAAAGTCATCAGTGAGGGATATCTCAGCTCATGTTCACGTGCGGATTTTGTGCGCCGCGGCAGCTCTTTTTCAATAATCGGCGATCGCTTCGTGGTTGATTATCGGATGATTAATCTGCGGAATTGCCACGGTTGAAGTTATGAGAGATGTTTCTCCAGCGGTCATCAGTGTAGGGCTACTGTGTCACCCTTGGCATTCATGGTAGCTCTCATAGATCATTGCAGCAACCTCTCCCACTGTTAGCAGTCCCGATGCAAGAGCTGTATGAGTTACTGACCCCGGGTACTGAGACGGAGGTCTTGAGGCCGGGGCCGGTCGAGCTTTGCTTAGTTGTCAATCTCGCGTTGCAGTCCTTGTCCAGGCCTGGAAGGCGTCTCGAATAGCAGTGCAACAATTGGGACTGGCCGCGGAATCTGTCTCCTACCCATGTCAGGTCTTTGCACAAGGAGAGCATAGGAATCGATGAAAGCATGTGAGATCTCATGGGAAAAGTGGGGCGCCTTGGCACTGACTGCGATGCGTTGCGATGACTTCGATCAGCGGTGATGTCGGTGCGTGCCCTCTACAACCACATCTATACAGCCCGCCAGCACACTTCAGTCGCGTCGTACACGAATGCCCCCTCCGCGCCTCTCCCGCACTCCGCCCCTCCCTCGATACTTTTGCCCGCAGCTGCGGCACATGCGACGCAAGCAACCTCGAGCCACCACCAAGCCGCCCGCGCCGACGAATCCTGTGTCTAAGACTCGCGCATACAACGAAGCCTTGCGCTGAAAGAGCGAACAAGACAACCTCTCACATATTTGCTTGACGAGTTGTCTCTGAAACCTTTGTGTGCACCACAATGCCAGAGTAGGAGGGCGTCGCTGGTTGTTTCTACGCCGAACAGGCCAAATAAGACACGAATCTATACAAGACGAGACATTACCCTCATACTCTGTCTCGTAGCCTGTAGACTCTCCTTCCACCGCCTACTTCGTTTCTGTCGCGAGCCCGCCGAATTGGCTACAACGCTCACCACGGATCGCGCACCGACCACTTCGAACCAGCGCAAGGGCGTAAGTTCAGCGGACAACAGCGTCAGTCGACGCTCCTTCCTGGACCACGATGCAGCAGGCCGTGGGGACGCGCAAACGGCCAGCACCTGGCGCCTCGCCATTGGTGCAGCAGCCCATGACGCCGCAGTCTGCCTTCTACCAGCCGATGCCCGACAATGCCGCTGATTTCAACAACAATTTCGACTTCGCAAACGGGTTTGGCAATGATCAGACATTCTCAACCCCAACCTTTGATGACAGCAATCAATTCGCTTTCAACAACGCACAGCCGCAAGCATACAACGCCAGCCTCGCTCCAGGACAGTCCACAGATTTGGTGAGGCGGGGCAGGAATCAACAGCTGGCGGCCCCAAACGGAACTGTGCAACAAGAAGCGTGGAACGGAAGTAGCTACGGCAACATGACGAGCAATGGGCAAGAAGAGAGCGAGTCAGATTTGGAGGCTAAGGTTGCGCTGGCGAAGCGAGAAGCATCAGGAAAGAGGAAACAGATTCCGCCGTTTGTGATGAAGTTGAGCAGGTAAGTACACGGCGTTCCTGGAAGGCGACCACTTGAGTGCAGACGCTGATACATCATACAGTTTCCTGAACAAGGAAGACAATGCCGACAAGATCAAGTGGTCGGAAGATGGGCGCTCTTTCATCGTGCTCGACGAAGATGAATTCGCTCGAACACTCATCCCGGAACTCTTCAAGCACAACAACTACGCCTCATTCGTGCGGCAACTCAACATGTATGGCTTTCACAAAAAAGTCGATATCGCCGACGGCTCGCTACGACAATCCGAGTCGGCACGAAAGGGCCAGAAGCCACCGAGCATGTACTCGCATCCCTATTTCCGACGCAATCGGCCTGACCTCTTGTGGCTCATCCAGAAGCCTACTGGCAAATCGGGCGCTAAGCGGAAGCGCGATGGCACGGTCAAAGGCGAAGGCTTCGACAGCGACGATGAGCGGCAATACTCGCCAGGACCCGAAGGTCGACCTAGTGGAGAAGTCGGAAACGTTGGCGCTAACGGTCTGGCACAGATGCCGCGAACTGAAATGGCCGCCGTACGCCAAGAGCTGAAGAAGCTTCAGCAACAGCAGGGCATGATCTCGCGTATGATCAATCAACTGAAGGAGCAGAACGAGCACTTCTACCGGCAGGCCACTGCCTTCCAACAACTGCACGACCGGCATGAGAACTCCATCAACGCCATCTTGACCTTCCTAGCGACATTCTACAACAGAAGCCTCGAAGGGCATTCCGGGCCTGGGGTCGTGAACATGTTCGGCAACCAGACTCAGAACAGCCAGCAGCAACATGGCAGTGTTGTTGAGGAGTACCATGACAACACGACTGATGCAAACAACCAGGTGCAGCGCTACACCAAAAAGCCACAACTGCTACTAGGTGCACCTCACGCCAAAGACTCCACCAGTGGTACAGTCACACCCAACTCTAGGCAATCCGTCAGTCCGCCAGAGGGCAATTCGCCACCACTCAAACATGATAGCTCAACCGCACTACGACCTGGAAGCACAGATCCTGTCAACGGAAGAGCCACTTCGGCGACCAGTCCCGTGATCAAAGAGGATGCCGAGACCCCAACCTACATCAATTCTGTACCGGACAACAACCAAGTCATGAGCTACATCAACAACGCCAATGCGACCAGTGCTTCAACAGAGAACACCCCCGCATTCGACATATCTGCCTTGGGAGACTACTCAAACGCGGTTGGTGGACTGACACCGCAACAGAGAAGCACGATGCTTGCGATGATCAATCAACATGGCGGTGCTTCGTCAAACGAGAACAATGCTCTTGTTGCACCAAACGCGCCTTCAGTACAGCAGCACATGGACAATATCAAGCAAAACAAGGAGCAACTCGAAGCGCTGACCGCCATGCAAGCTTCCACCAATCAGTCCATCCAGAACATCCAAGAGAGGATAGGACAATTCTCACCTGGCGCACCATTCAGTGGAGACGACGCAGGCAACTCACTTCCGGATTTCATTATGGACGATTTGCTTCAAGGACCCGTGAACGACAGCGACTTCAACAATTTCGACAATAACTTCGATTTTCAAGCTGCAGCAGAGCAGACGAACCCAGACTGGAATGATGACTACTTTGGCGAAGCTGGTGACACTGGAGCAGACATGTTCCAGACCGATGGAACCAATGGCCTAGATCAGGGTCATCTTGCGGTGTCTTCTGGAGGCACAGGAACGGTTGAGAGTTTGAGCAGCGAAGCGGCAAGTCCGTCGGCGGCTCAGAGTGTATCAGAGGATGTAGAGGGACACGAATTGGACACAAAAGCGCCGAACAAGAAGAGGCGGGTGAAATGAACAGACTTGCACATGTTGAACCGGCATTGTAGCTGACTTCTGGCTTAGGGAGGGCTGAGATAGGGATGGCCCAGAGCTGTCTTTTCGTGTACTCCTGTTTTGCATAACTCACGACGTAACGAGTTTCTTTGCATCATGCTCAACTCATATCTGCACATGATCAACGAGTTGAAGCAGAAGCTGAAAGTGGCATAGATACCCAATGAGATAAAACCTGTCACTTGACATCCACTTCCGCGTTAAGCATTCATCATCTATTGAATTGATCTCCTTGCTGACAAAGCCATCGAGCAGAATCAGTGACCTTCTCCGCCTTTCCCAATGCGATCTCTTGGAGTCGACAATATCTCTGCATTGCATATCAAGCGCAAGAGGCCACCGGCCCTGACACGAAGTGCGGGAACCTCCCTGCGAGGCGGTTCGACAATATTCGACAGACGCGGCGCCAATCCGGCGGATGCAGCGTGGCAAAGGAAGATAGTCTGTCGCAGCGATGGACAATGCGGTGCTCTGGACGATGAGGAAGGAGCAGAGCACAATCTTGCACTTCGCGCACTTCTTGAATTTGGAGCCAGGACTTCATCAAAGCTCTCGATCAAAGCGGTCAGTGTTGTCCGGTTGGCTCATCAAAGTTTGCGCTGTACCCAGCTCTCGAGCTGCAGCCCAGTCAGCTTGCGTGCCCTCATCCTCCTCAGACCCCACGCCGGCCACCCTTGAAGCACGCGAGTGCTCGCCATCTGAACTCGAGGAGTCTTCAGGGTTCCAGTCTTGTTGCAAAGCCTGGTATGGCCGCTGGTGAGGATCTGAAGGTTCCGGTTGGCGCGAAGAAGGACTGGAAATATTTCTGAGACTGTCTACCTGCGATGGGCGCGTGGCCGTCGGTTCCTGCGCTCTGAGTAGCCTGCGATCATTCTGAGACTGGGGAATTTGAGGTTGTTGGTGGTAAGGCAGCAGTCTTGGATTTGCAATTCCAACGTCACCAACGCCGCGGCGAGCGTTTGCAGCGGCCTGTGATCGGCTCGACATTGAGTCTTGCTGAGTAGCTGCCTCGCGCACGTTCGTGGTCGGTGCAGAATTGTTCGTCGATTGCACTGGACCTCTCTCATGCCGTACAGGAAGATTGGCAGGACCCACAGCTGCGAAACGACGACCTGGCCTGGACGTAAAAAGGAGACGTGCCCTCGGAAGTCTCCCATCATTGGCTTGGCCATTGTTCCGAGTGTGATGCACAGCGTGTTGACTAGACTCAGCTGCGGCTGGATTTCGGACATTTGAGGAGAGATGTCGCCCAACTCTTGCTCTGGACTCATCGTCATAATAGAACTCCAGATGATTCTGCTGCTTGTGCTCGAGAACTGAAACGTGGACGCGCAGCTGCTCTCGCCGTGCTTCGAGATCGCGAACTTCCTTCTCCAACTGGACTTTTCTGAACTCCTCAGACTCTGCTGCTGCTGTAAGCCAGCCTCGAAATTTTTCTCTCGCCACCGCGAACATGGTCTTCAACCTCCCCAGGCTCTCTTTGCACAGCTGCGGTGCAATATTGATGGATTCTGACAATAATCTTCCAGCGGTCTTGACGATGAGCAGTCCAATGAGTATCGAGCAGAGCCGAAATGCGATGGCGCGGTGTTGCTTCCAGCCTGATAGACCGACTGTCGGGAGAATCGTATAGCCTCCTGAACGTTGCCTCAACCATTTCGAGCTGCCGTATTGCACGTGGAATCTCAAGAACAAATGCGCCAAGGTCGCACTGCTTTGCAGCAGTCTCCATGTGTTTTGTTCGAAGCGCTCGGCAATATCATCGCGATTTGCTTCGCGCTTGCTGTGTGGTGCAAGGATGAGACGACCGAGCAGGCCATAAAATCTGTGGGCGAGGGCAATATATGCGATCTCTTTGGTGGACGACCACAGAAGCCCTGGAGCGTGACGCGCAGTGAAAATTGGGAGCTGAAGTCGTTGCTCGAGCAGGTCGAGGAGGGTTGGCGAAGTGGCGTTGTTTGGCATGGCTTCAGCAGAGCAGCGAGGTGTAAAGCAATTGAATGAGACTGTTGCAGAGCAGGAGAATGGAATACCGCCGACCATCCACAACTTTCAGTACGAAGCTCAACGGGCGAAAGAGAGCTAACGACTAGCTACTCGTCCGAAGTTTGTCGGGCACGGGCACAGGCACAGGCACAGCAAGAGCTTTCGGGTCCGGAATGAGGAGTATTGACTTTCGCAGGCACCCAGAGATCCCTTTTGGTTGTGCAGGACTGCTCGAGGAAAAAGTCATGAGAATTCTGGTTCACTGGAATTGATTATCAATAACAGCCGCAGCAATCCAATTCGCTCGACCGCACATACTTCGAAACCATACGTGGTACGTTGACTTCCAGGAAAATCAACTGCATCTGTGGCCATGATAATGACAATGAGTCTCGCTAGGCCAGCTCGGTCTCATAGAGCCAGCCATGCCTTCTGCCAGCTGCTGACTGTGCTTCGCCACTTCTGCGATATGCACGACGGCACACAGCACCATCTCCTTGGTGTGGCGGAGTATGTTGTTCTCCGGACAGGCGGAGGCTTCCTAGCTCACGAGGTAGGCCACGCACAGAATTGTGTCGCAAGGGACTGTCCGAGATCCGAATTGCTGTAGCGCAAGTGATCGCATATATCAGCATTCTCCCCAAAAATGCAATAGGTTCTCTGCTTCTCAGCCTGGCGACGGGCGCAATAATGCGTGAGAGAGTTATCTGAGCCGTGTACAAGTGAATGCTGCCACTACATTTGAGATGGATTGCTTCCGGATAGCTAGAGGCTTCTCTGCCCGCCAGCTTGACCTGGGACAAGATCGTGGGCCAAAGAGCTGACGGAGTGGTTCAAAGGGCAGAAATCACACGATGACCCAGTGGAAGCAGGAAAAGTTTCATATCGCCGGACCTTACCGGCGTTGCTCAAGTTTGAAGTTCTCGCACAGCTGGCGGACGTTGGGATTCCTTTCTTTTCTTTCGTACTCGGACGAGAAGCAACTCTTTGAATCTATCTCAGCTGCTTAGACCACTTCCACGCTCACGATGCGCGTCTGTATGCTTTTTGCCAGACCACTCTTCGGCGCCCCGTATCTCGAAGCCAGCGTCGCGGAGATGAGAGACGATGCAAGCAATCTCGATGACATGGCCTACAAGATCATGTACGAAATGTTCGCGGACGCCGAGGGGTACGAGATCGACGAGATGCTAAAGATGAGTTCCCTCACGGTGTCCCTGGGCGCGAAGCACTCCGGTAGCCCGGCCACAATTCAAAGCCAGTCGGAACTTCCAATATCATGTCTCGGCGCCGTACTGTTGGCGGTGGTGCTCATTGTCGCCACGATGGTCTCGAGCTACGTACGCGGCTACCGGAAGGAGTCTCGTCGCCGAGAAGAGGTTGAAACTGCTTTCCGGCAGCGCGTAGCCCAGGCTTGGAATCTCCAACAGTGCCATGATGCGCTGCAGCACCGGGGTCTCGCACTGGAAGACCATCAGAAGTTCGAGCTAGAGGGAGATGAGAGACCGGCCTCCGCTCCAGTCTCTTTAACTCTGGCTGGCTTCGCTCTCATGATGGGCGCATTCTTCCTTGCGAGGGACGCAAATGTGTATCCTGCTTACCATGAAGTCCTCTCCTGGCACTTGCTCCCAGCCGTGCTCGCCTTGTCCTTCCTTTCTGGCGTCTCGTTGTTTCGATATCAAGCAGAGACGAACGATCCTGTCTACGAGGACACTCGGGTTGGCGAGAGAGTCACAACCACGTTCGCGGACCTCGCTCTTCCAATCAAGAATACTTTCACGGCAACGAAGGAGGAATTGCAGACGAAATTCTCGGAACTTCAGGAACGAGTTAAGGCAACGCTTCTTGCGCTGGCGAACAAGCTGGAATCCCTCACAGTAAAGGACCTCCCTCTGCAATCCATCCTCACTCAGACCCCGGCCTACCTTCTCGTCTTCCAGACACTCTTCATCAACGTCTCGCGGGCTTTCACGCCAGCTCTGAATCCGGCCAACCTTCCAGAAGCTGAGCAAGACCACAAGTTGATAATCATGGCCTGTGCCACGTTCGTTCTGACGCTAGCAGGGCCAGCAATGCTGCTCTGTGAGAAGCCCCTTTGGAACCGGTCCGTAAACTTAAGCAGAGACCCCAAAGAGGATGTCCGAGGACTGATCAAGCCACTCATCAACCCCTCCCTCTACAACCTCTCCATCATCTGGCGCCTCCTAGCCCTCGACCTCACAATCTCCTACTTCGCAAATACCCTACCCATCATCGGCACAGTCCTAGGAATTTGCTACACGTCCTTCTTCTCATCATGGCCATCATGGCAACTTCTCTTCGAAATTTTCGGAATAACATCCGCCATATACTCCGTGTTCGCCATGGGCAGAACAATACTCGACATTTGCGGAGTGGTTGAAGAGCCAATCGACGTGACGGCACCACATTCGTACGAAGAAGATAAAAAGCCAATGACCGCGTTACAACGCAAAGTGTGGAGGAAGTACCTTGAGAAAAAGGGCGATGCGCCAATGGATGGGTGGTCAGATGATTCGGATGAAAGCAAGGAGCCCATGACCGCGGAGCAACGCCAAGTGTGGAGGAAGTACGTAGAGGAATTGGTCGATGGGTGGCGAAAGGCCTATATAGATGAAGGAGAGGAGCGGAGATTCCAGCTCGAAGAGGCAGCTAGACGAGCACAAGCAGCTGCTGTCCAGGGCGCGAAAACAGACGATGAGGATCATGAGAGCTTAGAAGCGGATGACGAGGACGACAAGGAAAACGAATGGTCAGAAGTCGACAGACTCGAAACTGAGGCGGAAGTCGCGGAATGGGAGATCGTGCCACGGACTGTATCCTGGCACAAGAGTCAGCCTCGTAACGACTGATTTGGAAGTCTATGCTTCTTGGCCAACGCGAAACGAGTGTGCGTGCTGTCAAAAAGGAGATTGAGTGGTAAGACTCACATTGGGAAATGATTTCTATTCGTATGCGAAATAGCTAACGTGCATAATGCGAAGTAGTTCAAACCCATATGGTGAGCCAGCGCATTAGATTCCTGCGATGCAATGCAATGCATTTATACATTGGTTTCAAAACCTGTTTAACACAAATGTTTTTTTCAGATTCCGAGTATAGGGAAGAGATTGGGTTCGATATCTTCCGGTTGGCTTTTATTTTTGGGTTGTCCAGTAGGCAGGCTTTGCAACGAAGAGCCCAGCTCTCCGCAAAGCATAAGCCACGACAGCTCCTTGACAGGACTTTACTTTGTTTCTCGGAGAGTTTCAACAAACTCGAGCACTCCATCGTAGCCTTGCTGCAAGTTCACCACTTGGGCTTTGAGATCGGAATTCTCGTTTCGAAGTTTCTCGACTGTCGCCCACGCGACGCCCTCATTCCTCGAGAAGGCAGTAGATTGTTGTGACAGCACGCTGCCTCGAGCGGGTATATATCGTGGATCGATGCGATGATCCAGTGTTGGAGGTCTTGATGCATACTGTGATGCAGGCGTCTCCACGCCACTGCTGAATAGCGAAGCCGTGTCTGCATCAGACTCGAATCCTGAATCGGAAGCGCTACCTCGTGAGCTGCGCTTGATCGTCCTATTCGGATCCTCATCCTCCTCCGGGATCTCTGTTTCACGTCGCACAATGCGAATCGACTTCGCGCGTTCTTCTTGCAATTGCTGTACTTTCATTTTCTCCTCGGAGAACTTAAGAATAAGTTCTTCGTTGACGTCGCGTTGCTCTTTCGCTATGCGCGCCGTATCCTCAAGCTGCATTTTCAAATGCGCCGAGCGTGTTTGTGCCTCCTCGACCTCCTCTTTTTGCGCATCGATTTCCGGTTGTATGCTCGCCAAGTATTCAACCTTCTCTTTATATGCGATCTGCATTCGCTGGATCAAGCTTGTCGCATTGAGGAGTAGGTCGTTGAACGCTTGAGGCGACAGTGGATCCGCAGGGCCATGGGGAAATAATGCCGTATTGATGTTTATGTTGAGCATCTCATCCTCGACCTTCACTGGCTGCGGCGCCGGAGTGCTCGCCTTGCGACCAAACCATGACACTTTCCGCGAGCTATTCGTTGCAGAATTTGCAGAATTTGTGGTAGTTGTCGTGGCTGTCGTCGCGCTGGTCTGCTGTTGCCGTAATCGTGGTCGACCAGGTCGCTCAGTAAACCCAGGTTGGTATTCCATGACGAACTCCGTGTCTTCTTTCTCTTTGATAGGTGAAGTCGGCACGCCCAGCCGTACGCGACCAGACTCGCCAGAGAAAAGGTTGTCGACGAACTTGTTCTTGTTGGGCGAAGGTGATCGTTCGGGTGTGGTTTGGTTGTATGCGGCGGCCCAGGACTTTGCTCTGGAATGTAGCACGCTTCCCGATCGCGACAACGCGGCAGCAGCAGGCTGCGCACTTGACAAGGACGAGAGCAGGCGTGATTTGAGACCCTCACGTGCCGGCTGGGGCTGTCTGTTGGGATCCTGGGGCAGATGCACCTCTTCGAACCGGTTGTTCTCTATGCGCAATGTTGGGGTCAAATCGATAGCTCCCGCGCCTTGGTACGCAGTTGGGGATTCGGATGTGTTCTCGTGAAAGGGGTCGATCTGGTGGTGATAGCGTGGCGTACCCATGGCGGTGTGTACACCAGGTGGTCCTAGAGCTTGCAAGGATTGTTTCCTCAAGTGGGCTGTCGCGTGCGAAAGTGTCGAGGGTGTTTCACAAGGACAAGGCGGAATCCAGTCGTCGCGCAATCCGATCCACAGCGTGCCCACACTGTCTTCAAAACTCCCGTCGGGAAGTTGAAGCAGTTTTGTAGGCGAAGCTGTGTTGCGGCCAAGGATGAATCGGTGATGGGGCAGATCCTGACTCGCTTCTCTGATTGCGTCAAGCGCTTCTTATCTGCAACGCCGTGCTGCGGAGATTCAGCAGATGTCGCATCCAACGCCGTGCAGTGTCCGTGAGGCGGAGGGAGTGTTTTATGGGACCGAAGCTGGTCGTTGCTTGCGACCCGACCGCCAGAAGCTCTCTCCTTTGCCTGTCGATCCAGCAGAGGCCCGCCTATCAGCGTTTTGGCACGAGGTCGAAGTGGGACGGCCCGTCGGAGAGTTTGCGTGTGTGTGGGTGTGTGCCTGAACGAGTGTGGGTACTGGTTGTTGCGAACGATTGTCTCTCTGCACGAAGCGACGGGGTGTGTTGCTACACAGCAGGGCGGTGTAAAGAGGAGTCGAAGAATGGAAGAAAGGTGGAATGCCGCCGCTGGCAATATTCGTGATAGCGCCGTCTCACGTCCGTCAGAAGGTCGGAAGCGGCTGGGGATGGACCCTCGACGCCGCAAGGCTGGCGGTGGCTGGGACACGCTCTTGACGCAAACTGACAGCTTGTGCCTGGCCTTCCCTTGCCTTCTCCACGCAACCAGCGTACCAACTTTCCTGTTTCTTGGAAGCTGCCGCCGTTGTCCTGCGATCGCCATGTGTTCATCATGATGGTATCTGGCCTTGCGGCTTGCGGAGCTTTCCCACTCAGCCCTGTCTCACTATGTCCATCTCGGCTTCGCGAAGTGTTACAGCCTCACTCATTCTCCCGAGCAGTACTGCCAATACCCAGAGCGTGGTCTGCAGAAGCCAAATTCGCCCTCCCGCCATCACGACTAGGATGGACCTCGATTCTCGCCAGCTGCCAGCCGCCTCACGACCGCACCGCGTAGCGAAAAATCTCAGCATGCCAGCCAGATTGATGAGGCGGTGATCCTATCCAGAGTTGCTGGTCTAGAGATGGCAGCGTACTGATTGTCATGCGGTGGTTACTGGGGATGGAGCAAGAAATGCGTGCTCGGGCTGCGCGCGTCACCTTGAGGCAACAGGCAGACAACAGACGGCGATGCCGAACGTTGCGAAAAAGTGATGATTCTCCTCATGCGCTCTTCGTTGAGGGACTGTGTCGGCGGCTTGGTGAGCGCGCTTCATTAATGCACTTTCGTCCTTGCAAGGCGGCACTGCGTTCATGCGTGAAATTGTAGCAACGCAGGAAACTGGATATATCGGAGGACAACGTTGTCCTCGTGGCGCTTCGTCATCAGAAGATATTCAGGCAGGCTCTCGTGCTTATAATCTGGGCGAAAGCCTTTCTATGAGTGCTATCAACTCGGTTTGTTGGTTTGTCGAGACATTGCATGCGGATGAGCCAGTCGCGTTGACCATCGAGCCGTGTTCTGTTCCTATTGTTCTCATTCGACACACTGGCAGATCACCGGATGCTGGATGGAATCGCCAATTGGCGGCGAGTGGGGTGATGCTGACAGTGATTCACGAAGGTCGAGAATTTGGGGATTAATGTTTGAAGCTGCAGATGCCAGAACATCAGCTCGCGTTCGAGCAGCTGCATTGCATTGTGCCCCATAGGCTCAGCCCTGACGACGCGCTCCTTCCACGCACACGATCACGTTCCCTCTCTGACTAAGGACTGAAATACTAATCCGATTCTCTGCTCTGCCACTGACCCTTGTCCATCGAAGGTGCAGCTACTGCATCTGTCCGTACTCCGAAACCTCCACACCGTAACCCGTTTTGTGCAACCCGAAGCGACGGATAGCAGACCGAGCAAGACATCACTAGGGTTGATGGAGTCTAGACGAAGTACCGCGATGAGCGGCCGCGATGCTGCTGACGGCCTGGTAAGTCACGCAAGCAATAATACAGACGCTGCCTCTCAACAGTGTTTCCCACGTCCAGCTTCGATTTTTTCAATGTTCCCATCATGCTGTACAAGGCGTCGAGGTGGCTCATGCCCCTGCTTGTACATGGCTCACTCGTGGCGGCACAGATCGAGGTTAAGCC